>JAQIXS010004385.1:0-15279 GCA_034700785.1 Rossiulus vilnensis
CAGACCATGCAATAAACTAACAGACACTGAGGGAAAGAATATGTATCGTAACCTGCGCTGACAGGCTTAATTGGCAGCCTAAATCATAGAACCAGGATATGCTCCAAAGAGCAGAAAAAAATATGAAGGGTTTTTATAAGCCCAAAATTGGAGTTAAGCAGGCCTGTTAATCAACGGCATCTTTTTTATAAAAGGCTAGCATTTAGAACGATAAATAAATCATCTTATTTCCGCCTTATTTTATTTTTTCGTTTCGGGATGCTTGAACTAAACAGACTGCAAAAGTAAAAGCAAACGCTTTTTTTTAAAAAGTATGGCACTGTGCCTAGTTTTGGCTAAAAAATTCTCGCACTGAAGTACGAAACTTCGCAAAACATAAGCAGAAGTGGGTCAACGAAAGTTTAGTGTAAACCATGGACACGTGGCAAACAACTGGATGAAAGTAAGCATATAATACGTTAAATGATAATACAAATATATGTACAGTATATCACGAAGCAATCATACCCCTTGTGGCATTCTACCTTAGGTTTTTGGGCAGAAAAAACTACGTGAAATATCGTCTTTAAACTAGAGATAAATGAGGAAAAAGACTCGGCCATTATGTGCTGTAATTTATTTATGGGATGCTACTTAAATCCAAAACGAAATAAAGATTTCAGACTGATTTACGATAGCAATATAGAGCCATTTCATTAACTGGTCTTGAAAGTTATTGGAGTATTTGCTCAACCCCATGACTACAATACGACGCAAAAGCAATCTAAATACTGTTATAATGAGAAAAATATGTTGCTCTTTTGACCCATAAATTGCACGCCAATACGGAAGTGATTAAATTCAGTACTTCAGCTCCTTTCCAGTTTAGAGGGACCACAAAATAAGACGTTAGGATGGCATGGTGTTATTGCTGTTATTAGTGCTCCTTTGAAGAGGGTAGCCAAGTACAGTATCCCGCCCCACTCCTGGAAAACTTGGCTCTTAGCTTAGCCAAGTTTCTTAAAAAAATAAACAAAATGCAGCAGATTCACGAAGGATGAGCTAAGCAGGTCATGCCTAACTTCCATTTTTTTTCTAGCTGCTAAGGCGAAAACATCTAATTTGACTCGACCAAGATAACATTTTGAAGTCGATGGTAAAATTCGTTCCGATTTTCTCATCATTACAAAACTTACATGTACTTCACTTTTCGGTCGGATGCGTAACTTCGTTAAATTTAATTATTCCGATGTTAAGTCGGGTTTCAGCCAGTGTTTTACATCGCTATTAACTTTCATTACAAATTCATTAAGGCTACTGATGTTAACAAATCATGAAGCAGCCGGAAATTCCATAAATAAGTATTTGGGAAAAAATGCCAATTTTTCTTCCTTATTTTTTCTGATACAGGATATTTCAAGTAAAAAGCAATTATTTTACGTGAAATAAATGATTACCCTATACACGATCAATACTGCCGCCAATAATCCCAATATTAACAAATTCGAGTTAAGAAGTCCATCTCAACATTTTCTGTGATATTTACAGTAAAAAAATGTGTACTCGGAAATTTCTCTCGATCGAAAACGATATAGCCTACATGTATTATATGATTAATTCAAAAGTACTTTTAAAAGTTTGGGTTTTGCTTTACATGTAAAAGATAAAGATAAAAATACTGACACCATTCTTTCATCAAGCAGCCCTAATGCTATCATTCCTAATGCCATTAACTACTAAAAATGACTACTAATGATAGTGTAAGGTAAACTGAAATGGAATGTTTGCCAATAGTGATGCGGAGGTTAATGTCATTAGTAATGATCGTGAAAGGTCCGCTAAAGGTCAACGTCAAGCTTTATTCAAATCACTTTTGGCACCGACCAGTCTGCACACCTTGAACATGCTGATGCCACTGATCGGTGGTGCCGTAATCGATCAGAAATACACTCGCGCATCGGTCGTCCTTTTTCCATCGTGCATCCGAATATTATTTTCAAAATTTCGCCAAAGGTCAAACGTGCGTTCGCATTTCAAAAAAGAGTAGCGCTCAAGGCAATGCAAAACATTCAGTTTCAAGTTTAAGAAACCAAGGTTGTGAGGCTTACCGAGATTACTGTTGGATGAGACAGTGCCTATTAATCCGCTGATTAGCGTTAAAGAGATTAATAATAAAAGCGACGTCGAGCTGGTCGTCGCGAAGCCGCGGGGGGTCCTTCGCCTCCTGGCCATTAAATGGCACCGACAAGTATTGAAAATGCGACGAAACATCCCTTCGGTCGTGGCCAACCCATCCATAGCAAATTCGCCCCTTTTTTTTCAACTTTTCAAAAGAACGGGCACTAAAAATAAGAAGAGGAAACCGATACGCGCGTTGAACTTTTCTGCCGAAATTCTTCCAAAGTTACGTGCCTGACATGGCAATGCGACCCGAAACTGGACTTTTCACCGGCCGAGCAGTTGGTCAGATTTACGAGATTTTTCATGAAGACTGAACGCTAATTTTTCGAAAGCTCTCACATCGTGCGGAGCTCGGAGATGCCCTTGAGACAAATTCTCGTGTGGGGCGCGTCCGGAGCAATTCGAAAAGTTTTGTTGGCAAGCGACGAAGCCGGTAGGCACAACTTTTCGCGTCCTATCCGCGAATCGACGTGGCTGATTACGTAATAAATCCCATAACACGCCAGCTCACAACCCAGAAATGACGGCGGCGACGTTACGTAAGGCGGCCTCAGCGTAGTGCGCACAACCTGCTCCTTGCTTCGCCAACTGCCGTTCTGAATCTGTATCCTGGATCCACCGCTGCTGCTGCTGTGCTTCCATCAGCAGAAGCAAACGCGATGAGCGCCACCTAGCGGCGTTCGATGTGAGGGTCGTTCTTAAAATAAAGGCTTAAATTTAGCCTAGTTAAAGATAACCATAAGTTAAACTTTCACCCATTAATAATAATTATAATACTGAACAAATGACACTATGATAATCCTTTTCATTGGTGGGAAGTAAATTAATTTATGCAAATATTTTTTATCAAAACCTGTTTTACAGCAGCGTATTGCCATATTGGAGAACATTGCTGGATTATGTTTTTCCCAGTATTTCAGTAAAATACATTTAGTTTCCAATAGATATTCAGAAGATACCAAAATTAATTAAAGTGTCTTATTTGTTTAGTTTAGTTGTAATGTAAATAATCGCTGTCTAGAACTCATCCAAATTATCTTCTCGTTGGGTTCACGATGAATCATCAATTTGTTTTAATTTTCCTGCCTATACAATATGCATGTATATGTATAATAAATGATAACTATTACACGAAATAACATTCATCATTGAGGAAAATTCAGTTCCTCACAACTCATAATAAAAGAAAAAATGATTTATGACAGCAAACCTTCATACAATTTTAAAATTAAAAAAAAACATTCTCAAAAGTAATCCATCAACGACTTCGTAAAACTGTATATGCAGTAGTACTGCACGTACTTCAATACTGTGCATGCATTAAGTTCTTTAATAATGGTAAGGTAAAAACTCGATAAGATTTTCGTTTGTCTTTCAGTTTTAGGACTCTTAAAATTAGCCAATGTTTTCTGTTTCAACTCTTGCAATATCTTGGCATTCTAAATTATCCTGAAATAATACATTTTGTTTCTTGAGCAAAGGCCTACTTTAATTTCCTTACTGTCAACTAGGCCCTATTTGAACACCCCGTACAATTATGAAGAGACATCGTTTCAGAAAGTTTTTTCCCCGCAAACATGTTAGATGAAGATTAAATAAAAAATCCTTCATGGATGAGCGGAGGCGCTTCGAGAATTAGACAATTTCATTAAAACTATGGCATTATGATGAACCATGCTTTTTCAACGAATGGAAAACGTCAATTAGACCTGCACCACTTTCACAAAAAGCAAGCAAGCGAAGAACAATGAAACTAACGTTTGACAAACAGCAGCATCTCAGCAAACATTTCTAAATAAAATATTTGAGCTACTCGTTAAATGCAGCTAATGTTTGGTAAATACTGCGGTCCTTCGGGACAATTTTTTTTAAAAAAAGTTGATTCTTTGACCAACCATCTGCTGGTTTTTGTTTTTCCCAGGGAAACCCGGAGAACGAAGCGTTGGAAATTTGAGAAGGTTGACTTGGGGGCTTTCTGCTAGAATGCTACAAAAAAAATTTCTACCCTGATGGGCTCATTTGGGGGCCAACATGGCTTGACATTTGAACTAGGAAAAGTAAACTGACGAAAGTGGTTCAAATGTAGCGTAAAATGCTCCTTCTTATACCGACTAATTTTAGTGTTGGGGGCGACCGTTTCTACGCTCACATCTCGGACCCTTTCCTTTTAGTTTCATCCCCTAACCTGAACTAAGGTTTCCATTTTCAGACTCATGGTCATCCTTGGCTAAGTCTCAGTGCTTTTCCAGCTGGATCAACGAACGTAACCTACGGGATGGACAAGGAGAAAATTTTGCAATGGACCATTTAACTTGAAAACATTTATTTGAATCGAAGCTGAAATTTTCCGGCGAGAATATACTGTACATGGTTTTGAGTTACTGAAGCCGAAGCATTTCTAACGAAGGGTTCATCCTATTTAATCACTGTGTTTATGCTGTTTCTACATAGATGGCACTGGGTACAGTAGATGATTGGCTATGCTATATGCTGTGCACTAAGTGTATATTGGGCAAATTACAAAGCATTTCCTTATTTTATCAGTATACATTTGTTGTAATAAAGAGTCGGTAAGTATTTACTTATCACATTCATGCGTCAATATATATATATATCACCACCTGCATCTACAATGGATACTTCCTTATAAATTCTCCTTTTTGATACGATGAAATTCAATTTAATGCATCTCGGAACCCTAACGTACCAAATGAATGTAAAGTGGTAGGTAGAGCGGGAAGAGTTGAATGATATAACCATGTGATCTGGTTATATTATGTGTCTGGATGGCATTGGTTACCAACATAATCACAAAATTACTTTTTTTTTGTATTCTTTGAAGAGTATAGCATTTTGTAAAGAAATCTATTCTAAAATCAATAGTCAGTGATTACATTTTCGAGAAACATTTCTTGCAGTTTTCCTTTATAGCCAACGCATTGATATGTCCAAGTCAAACTCCTTATGTTGCTTGATTTAAGTATTAAAATATTTTCGCCCAAGGCTTTCTATTAATTAATACTCTTCAGCAATTATTCAGAGGTTTTTAAAAATTTATTCAACAAGTCAGGGGATTTCATAACTTTGAAGCATTTAGAGAAGGCAAAATCCACAATTTCAAATAATAAGTTTGTTAAGAAAATTACTCAGAACTTCATGATTTGTGATCTTTGTCTTTAATGTTTGCCCTCTTGTTCCATTAATTATTAATATCACAGGGTTTTCACTGACATGGAAAACTTAATTGTCATGGAAATTTAAATAAATTTTGCAAAGAAATGTATTTTAAACTTCACGATTTGGGATCCTTGCCTCCTAGTTTTTCCATATTTGTTCCATTAATTGTTAATATCACAGGTTTTCCACTGATCTATAAATTCTGGAGTTGTAAGGGAAGTTGGAGCAACCTGGAAAAGTCAGGGGGACCTTTAGATCATCAAACAAAAGCCAATGAAATGTTCATCAGGGAAGTCAGTGAAATTTTTTCCAAAGAGCTGGAAAAGTCAGGAACTTTGTATTTCTAAGCAAATAGCAAATGATACTAAATCTATGATTTTTAATTGTTTTAACTTTTTTTGTAAAAAAGCTAATTTTTTTTCTCTCTCCTGGGATAAATTCGTTTTATTAATCATATTTGAACAATATCTTGAATGATTTTTTCTTCTCATATCGCATCTCTGATTTGTTGTTCCACAACTCCTGTGAAGTATAGAAGTCTTTAATATATAAAGTCGTTTATAGTGGCAACATCGTACGACATGGTATTTTTGTTGCACAACAGAGCATGTGTCTGGCAACACGGCTCAACAAGTGGCATGCATCATTGTTACTTGCTACATGTCGCAGCGTGTTGCTTTGCTTGAAATGATCCTTGCCGCATGCGTCAGTGCCGCTTGCCACATGTTGCCCAAAAGTTGCCTCAGTGGAAACGCGCCTTAAAACATATTTGTAGGAACACTGATTTGGTTTTTAGGAGCCAAAATTGAATAACCTTTATTCGTGCCTACCTTACTAAGGTTTGCTGTCAAGTCTGCGCGAGAGATTTGAAAATGGTGGCAAAGTGGCAGCATGTCCACCTTGCATTCGGGAGACCAGGGTTCAAATCCCTGGTCGGCTATCCTATTTTGCGGTTCTCGTGGTTTCCACAGTATTTCTAGGCGAATGCTAGGATAGTACCTTTGTAATCAGCCACGACTGCATTTTCTTCCCAATTACCCTTCACTTACTAGTCAATTACCCCTCTTGACTGTTCAAAATTGGATTGAACTAATAAACCCCCTACTGTATGGCATTAATATGCTGCTTGCAGGGTATACAATAGAATAGGGGCTTATTCGATTATTTAGGGGATTTTATCAAAACGTCAACTATTTTTTTACGATTTCCAGTCATTTTTATGATTTTCATCTTGGATATCTGCATTTTTTAGCGTTCAAATGAGTTTTACACTTTCCATCCCATCAGGCAATGACTAATACAGACTGCTGTTTCACATCAGTATTACGTTTTATGGCAGGCAAAGAGAACTTCACTCCACAAGGCCAAGGGGTGCCTCAAATGCTTCCTTTTTACTGTAGCAGGTGGGGAATGGCCAATACGTTTTTAGCTGAAAAAATACGTATTTTGGATTTTCTGGCGCTTAATACCTTATGGTTTCGCACCCTTCAATTATAGTTAGTATTTTAAGCATGGTGGGCCAATTTTTGGCTCTCTATTTTGCAGAATATTCGATGCTGGATTGCTCTTCCAATTCATGGATTTGACTAGTGGAAATAGTAGATGGTCATCGAAATGAAGTGATAAACGCCTAACAACTTTAGTGTTATGGATTTCATCTCTTACCAAAATCAATGATATGTAGGCTAGTTATTAACAGTTGAAGTTCTGATGTACATGTAAATGGATCTGCACTAAATTGGCCACAGACTTCATCTAATAAGAATTATTAAATTGGCGGGAAACTGGACTTACCCAATGCGGTGAGATCTATAATTGTCAGACATCTTTTTAGATTAGAGGAGCCAACTTTTGCATCTGTAATAATTTTTTTTCGAGAAAGCTTGTCGAACAATGATGCCAAACAGTTCCTGTGTCTTAGTTCAGTCATGATGAGCCGTTAAAACCAGTGGAATGTACAAGTCCTTTGTTAGAATATCTAAAAGTAAAATAGTAACACAAATGAATTCCAAAATTAATATTTTGCAAAAAAGGATAAAGCCATTTTCAGCATACTTACTACAGAATATACTGGGCTTATAGTATTCCAAAGGAAAAAAATATATCCAAGGGTTCAGAGCAACACAAGTTGCAACTTACTTAGAAGATACAAAGCTTGCAACAATTCAAGACCCTGACTTATAATCTATACAGAAGCCAACTGCAATGACAAGCTCTAAATACGAGAATGGGAGACAGTGATTTATAGCGAAGGTTTCATGATAAGATAACGCCAATGGCAAGCTATCAAGATGTGTCCGGGGAAATTCTTAAGATTACAAACTCATAACGCAACATTAGGATGATTAAATTTCAGGACATTTTACATCAGCCTTCCATAAATCAGTCCAATAAATGCGGAGAGAAGGCGCATATGCACGTAGATATCACTCCCCCGACGTGATCTAAGTTCGGCAAATCGACGTGATCGACAAATCTAAGTTCGGCAAACATATTGAAAAGTGACCTAGAATCACTGAAAGTAGCAGAGATATGAAATGTTTCAGAACCTTATTGAACGTCGATTATTTAATAAATACATGTATTAGAATTTTCCTTCTAAATAATGTCACTTTTTCATTTATTGTCACGACTGGTACAGGCCTATAATAAAACAGTTTCCCATATAGTCCCAAATAGTTTTTTATTAAAAGCTCAACGCAGGTTAATTTCCGATTAACCGCCGGTTCTCACCGTATCTTGAAACCGTCAATATCGTTTTCAAACTGCGATAACAAAAATCAGTGACTATAAAAATACTAAAGAATGTGGATTGTATATAACAGTGACTTATAACGATATTTATGATTCTGATAATTATACTTTGGGTTTAAAAACGAAATTTGAACTTTGTGCCTAGTGTATAAATGTTGCTGCATTGTAAACAAATATTTTCAATCAATGGGAGAAAATGAAATACCTTTCGTTTTTTCTTTGCATTATAAGCGTTGTTTGGTTAATTTTGTAAGACGGTAATAAAAAAAATCTCCAAATTGGCTCATTTTTAACTGTCAGAACACGCGCAAGGGCCCAGGTTTACAAAACGTGACAAAAAGTTCATAAAATATTCGTGGAATGTGACATTTTATCAAACAAACATTCTAATTATAGATTGAGTTTAGTCTGGGTGTGGAAAATACTTTAACAAAGATACATGTACGATACGGACTCTTTAATTCCGACAGTCAAACAATTATCATACCCACTATCAAAATAAATGGTTGTGGGTTACCAAATCAACACAATAATTAGGAATTTTTTATGAAAGGGCTATTAGTTTTAAAGATAATGAATAATGCTCCAGCTGAACAGCTAAAATTGCCCAGTACTTGTTTGTGGCGGATTAACATGAACTAAAATATTTTCATTGGTCAGCACAGACACCAGGTCTAAGTGTCATCGAGCCACTGAACCGAACAAGTAACATACATGTACTTGCATGTCTCGTCTAGTATTTTTAAAGAGACTCAGGTGTTTTGTGAAACATACATTAGCAACTGAATTCGTATAACAGTATTATTGTATGTCATATACCAGGATTTCCTTAATTAAAGGTTGCGAAACCATAACGTCCTAAGTGGCAAAAAGGGGTGATCAGTGGTGCAAGCTGTTATACTGCAAAGCTAACTAAAGCATGGCTTTGTTGCCATGATGTTCCATGGCCTTCCAGTTACCCGGATCTTTCTTTCATTAAAACATTAAGGGGGGAAATGAAACGTCCGCTAAAAAGAACCCGCAAAGAACTGTTGAAGGTTTAAAGCATAAAATACTCAATGTGTGGAACGCAGTGACACCAGATGAGTTTCAGGACCTGCTTATTATAATGCATGACCGAGTAAATGCTGTTATTGCTGCAAAATGAGATGTCAAAAAATATTAATTAAATTGTTCCAATACATTTCTGCCATGGACGTTTGTTTTATCTCGCATATTATTTACATTTAATGTTGTGTGGTCATTTTGAAGGCGTTACAGTTACCTGATATTGTTGATGATTAAACCATGAAACAATGGTTGCTTGATATTACTGCGTTTAATGATTTGTTCACTATCAAACTTGGACATGCACCGGAAAACATGGATGTACCAATACATATATGTAGGGGTTGTAGTAATTCTTAGCTTGTTTAATTTCAACTTGTTTGCCACCCTGCCTTGTTCATAACCCTGTTTGTTCAAGTGATTTTTGTTATTTTCCCCTTGAATCCCTACAGTTTTGAGTGCTTAAATGGGTTTTGCGCTTTCATTCAATCGAGAAATCAGTGCCGTGCTTAATGTCTGATACGTGGGGTTAAATGGTTTTTCGCCGCCCCCTCCCCCCCTCCTTTCCGAGAATATTTCATTGGCATGAAAATCAACTAATAATTAATGGAACAACGTTGGCGTAAATTTGTTTAAAAGTCATCAAATCTTATGAATATTGGCCTTTATTTCACCGAAAGATAATAAGAAATGACAACTAATGAATTTTGACCTGTATGAGAAATATGTTTTGTATTTTAATTTAGGCCAAAATCTATTATTTTAATCTGTTTAAAAAATTGCCAGGATGCTCCATTTGATGGCAATATAATTCACCCGAAACATTAATTACAAGCTGTGGATTTTGCCTTTAATTCGATAAACAAAAGTACTAATCAATATAAATTAATCCAGCAAAATAGCCACATTTTGAAAAACAGGATTTTGTCAAAAATTCCTAAAATAAAATTTGCTGAGAAATAGTATTAATTCATTAAATGAACGTTAGGAAATTTAGTAATGATGGTCCCTACCTCGGCTATCTGTGGATCGATCTTGCAAAGCCTCATACACTGTCTTTGCAATGGGCTGGCTACCTTCAAATTTTATTGTTGAGCAAAATTCTTGGTAATGAGATTGAGCTAAGTGCAAGAAGGAATGCTGAATTTTGCCCTTTAAAGTCTATGTTCAGCTAGGAGCTTAGGGCTATAATGCGCAGCACGTGGGACAAGTGACATGGGTACATCTTGTTCTCTATGTTCATTTTACATGAAGGTAAAGGGTTGATTTTCTCAAATTATTTCTTTATTTCCTACTATCACTTTCTGTAACTTCCTCCCCCCCCCCCCGCTCCTTTTGACCAATTTCGTAACCTTAAAACAGGCATTTGGTCATTCCCGAATGATTCATGGTCAAGAAAGTCAGGTATTGACTACAACAAACAGGTAGTTCACATACGATAAAGACAATTTTCACTTCACAAGGCTTAGGGGTGTCCTAATTGCTTTCTCATTGCTGTATCAGGTGTGGAATGGCCCCTACAATGTTTTGAGCTAAAAACGTATTTTGAGGGGTCTGGCGTGTAATACGCTATGGTTTGGCACCCTTCAACTTAGTTATTTCCGTTATTCCGTCCAATATTAGATTTGCCATCCCCTAACAAAAGCATTGCAAATTTTCGATTGGATTTTAAATCAAATTAAAACGATTGGATTCCAAAATGCGTAATCAAAGTGAAGACTGCGATCTGATTGGAAATTTGGAATATTATGTTGCAAGCCAGATGGAATGTTTCACATTAGTGATATTATAGATTGCAATTTTTCATGAAACTGACGACTGCTCTCTGATTGTAACCGGATAACCAGTCCTCGGATAATAGAGCTTCCACTGTATGTGATTTACTTTGATCTATACCCATATGGAAAAAATGTGGAAAATATATCACAAAAACACCTATGCATATATATTCATGATATATTATGATGTATTTTATTATTGTGATTATAATGAAAACAAGTTATCAACGGCCTTGTCCATTATTTTGTACTTTTTATAATTGATTAGAAAAAAATTGCAAATGAACTATTTATATTCTATATTTACTCAGTCACACAGAATTCTGATAGCCTAGTGGTTAAAGTACTCTATTCTTAAGTGGTAGGTCCTTGGCCAGATTCCTGCCAAGAGTTTTTTTTTAATTCTCATGTGTTGCATTTATTTAAAAATATACTATTCATTTATGAAATTCGGCCAATATATTTTTTCCATTTGGATGTCACAACCCATTAAAGGTGGGTGCCATTCATGCGTGACATTGTCCAGCTTATACCGACGCAAATAAACTTTTGTATTGTAAGCTTAACAAATTCTATGAAAACTGCAACAAACAGTCATTTCCATTATCATTTCTTTTACATAAAAAGACACCCTGTTGCATTCAACCAAAATTTTTTTCGCGATTCCAAGGCTAAATTAGAAATATACAGTTAAAATTTAAAGTTATCTCAAATAATGATTTACTAGTTTTCAGTTGAGGTCTTAACGAACGGGTCTCATTTACTGGAGCACTATTTTAAATGGAATGGGCACTATCCTAAAAATTAAAATAGCACTATATTTTGTAAATGAGCACAATTATTAATTATTGGTCAATATATAGTTGAGCATTATTTTTTGAGCACTATAACCTAACCTAACCTAACCTAACCTACACTCTGCCTGATTGGACTGACGCGTACAACTACCCCCCATTCCCCCTACCCCTAACTTTTTTGAGTGTGTGCTCACTTAATATTACGTTAGTGCTCGATCATTATTTTGTTAGTGCTTAAGTAAATTGATATAGTGCTCAAATAACAATAACTTTAGTGCTAAAGGTAAATACTGCTCACTCCATTAAAAATGGTGCTCAATAAATTATAGCTGATTGGAAATCACGCAAGTGAGTGTCACAACCCGCTGACTTTCGCTTTTAAACCGCCTGTGTACCAACATGTGTTGCCACACCACGCCTAGCGGCACAAAACTACGTCGCTCATAGCTGCCGACTAAACTGCGCTCGCCAACCGCTCCTGTCAGGTCAAAAACTCCTGACATCTATTCGCTGCATCTAATTGCCGAGGCCAAATTCTAGATGCTACCTACCAAAGGTAAAAAGAAAGATCTGGCCTAAATCATCGCTGCTAACAATCAGTTTCGCCACCACATGGGCACACTGAAATGTCTCGTCTCCAGTCGTGCATCGCTCAACAAGACACCCGTACCATCCTCACTTCCACCGTCAGCCTGGACATGCTTGTCCAAGCATTCCAGCAGATCCCACCAGCACAAGTCCAAGTAGTCTCCTCACATGATGCCGTCATTACCATTCCACAGTTTTACGGAAATATCACGGACAACATTCGCCTCTGGACCAAATGCATCGAACGAACCGCTTATGCTGCAAAATAGACTCCAGAACCTACGCTCATCAATGCATCCACCCGTCTGACCGGCGAAGCTTTTTACTGGCAAAGTCGACGTTCAACCTTACGATAAATGGGACACTTAAAAGAACGCCATCGTGTCTCGCTTTTCTCTTGAGATGAACCCCGCCCAGTTCATCGCGTACAATGCCACACGTAAACTTCTACCTTCCGAAACTGTCGCCGCTTACATCACGGAAAAGAACTCGATGCTACAAAAATCGCCTTTCCCATTATTAGAAAAAGACCGCGTATCCATGATACTTCACAATATTACAGACCGTATGTGCGTGCTTTCCCTTGCCACACCCACGTGCTCTTCTGTCAAGAAACTGGTCGAAAGAGCACACGTCATCGATGAAATCCACACCTTTCAACCGAAGAACCATAAGAAAGATGGTCAACCGACGGCCGATTGCAAGGATGCCCTTCTTCCGAAAAAAAACTGGTATTCCTGCCTTCAATTCCTGCAAGGACAACCCATCAGACATGGTCTGCTACCACTGTCGCCAGCCTGGCCACGTCTCGTACAATTGCCCTGAACCTGCTCCACCTGGTAAAAAGCCTCTTCGTGTTCAACTCTTACCGCACGCGGAACCATTCAAACCCACAACCACCGCCACATCATAAACTTCGACACCGAAACCAAAGACAACACAGGCTGCTTCCATCAACTGTGTGGCTCTGACACGCCCGAAACTATCTTTTGTCCCGGTAACCATCGCTGGTCAAACCGTCGTCGATGCCTTACCGGATTCCGGCTCGCACATTACCGTGATTCGCAAATCACTCGTATCGAAGGATGCAACCATATATCCATGGCAAGGTAACAGCTTCCAGGCTGCAGGAGGTACGATTACTCCATCGGGATGGTTCACCGCTAGGCACCAACTCGGAAAGATAGACCACATCATGCCACGCATCGCTATTGCTTATTTGTTACCAGTCGCAATGCTGATATCCTTCTCCTCTACAAACAGGCCACATCCGACACACCGACTCGATCATCGCAGCCTGTTACCTTGGACACCAAACAACAAGACGCCTCCATTAGCTTCAAACAGGCACTCACCACACCACCGTTTCTTGACGTTTTCGCCCAAGGTGCGCCAACCTTTGCCGAAACTGATGCCTCGTATTCCGGCCTGGGGGCGTGCGTTTTGCAGACTCACCAAGGTAAGCGACGCATCATCAAATATGCCAGCCGCAGCCTTCATGATGCCAAAACCCGGTACCACTCCAACGAATTTGAGGCCACTGCTGTTCATTGGGCCTTAACCATGAAGTTCCCCTTTTATCTTATTGGAACTTCTTTCACGTTGATCACCGACAACTTCACCACCGCCTACGTGCTTAACAAAGCATGCTATGTTCGCACGCTATGCCATCGACCTGTCACCTTTCGACTACACTCCGATACATCGCCCTGGAAAGGACAATCACGTACTGATCACCTCTCCCGATACCCAGTAGACATGTGCCTCACTGTCGTTACATCGCCTGACTAACGATTATGCCTTGCTCAATAAGCCGATGCCTTCTGTCAACAAATCTTACGCAAGATCTCTGACAATCTGCCGACGTTGCATCTTCGCAAGATCAATGAATCGTACTCCGTTGAGAACAACTTTCTGCTGCACAAGTCTGTGACCCATGGCAAAACGACCTTGTGCTCTGCTGTTTTGAAACTTTGCCATGCCGATGCCAGACACTTCTACGCTCGCAAAACTTTGGATCGTATCAGAGCATGCTTCTGATGGTCCACCACCCGCAAAGACACCAACGTCTATGTTCGTGGGTGCACCACATGCCAACAGTTCAACCGTCGCACTTCTTCGGCCTTTGGCATGTTATAAAACCGTCCTACACCCACCAGGCCCTTCGAGGTCATCTCCGTCGATCACCTTAAACTACCATTCACAACCGCCGGCAACCAGTACCTCATTGTGCACATTTGCCATGCAACACGTTACGTGATCGCTACGCCATCCACCAACACAGCTTCCGATGACGTAATCCACGCTCTAGAACATCACATCATCTTCTGCTTTGGTCTTCTGCTGACCTACATTTCCGACAACGGCACTGCTTTCACCAGCAGGAAGTTCGCACTAGCCTTGGCAAGGTACGGGATTCATCACTTGCTTATGCCTCCTTACACTCCACAGGGTCATGGTCTTGTTGAACGCGCTAACAAAACGATCATCGACACACTTAGCAAGTTGGCCAACCAGCATCCCGGCGAATGGGATTCGCTTCTGCCGAATGCCTTGTTGGCAATCAACACCACCAACCAGAGTAGCAGCAGGATCTTGCCGTTCTAACTGGGGCGACTGTAAGGTATATTTCATGTACTGTCCATCCTGCCCTTTACCTTGATCCATGCCTGCACTACCACCCTCCTTTTACTTTTATCTCTTCTTCCCTCCGGCCATCTTGTCCTGGTACACCTAAAACACGTTCACGTACTTTTTCGCCTCCAAGTAAGTTTGTTTTTCCCTCGATACGTTGCAGCAGCTTTGCATAGTTGATTAAAAATAGCACAATATTCCCAGGATACTATGCTCAAAATTGTTTTAGGAACTCAATGCTGTATGCTTGTACCAAAAGTTCCAAAATGGGTTGCACGCCTTCCATCACCCTGCTCTTTGGAAGGGTTACTTGATACATTATTGATACTTGTCACTATGGCTCA
>JAQIXS010004386.1:0-15278 GCA_034700785.1 Rossiulus vilnensis
CTAATATAACTGTTCATCCCATGCCATTCAAATGTTTTAGCATTTTATATAAATTTAGCATGTTTCGTCTATTACTATTTATTGCAAATTTTAATTGCTCAACACATTGAGTACTCGTTTAAACAAGTAAAACTCAGCATACAAATATATTTCGGGAAAAAAATGCATTGTTTGATTCCATGCCGTTTTTTTCCAACGTATGTTAGAGTACCGATTTAGAGTGCTCACTTTGCAGATAAACATTAAGCAGACATAAATGCCTGTTTCAATTTTTTTTAAATACACTTCTCGAGCGCAATAAAAATCCACAGCTCAAATATGAGATTAAATTAAACTATTCAAATAATGCAATCTACATGTAAGATATATTCTAATATCTGCATAACAGTTTTAAATTGCACTGTACTTTGAATATTAATATGATCTCAAAATCGGTTTATTCACTAATTAAAGCAGCTAAACTTGCTTCCTGGAAGCAATCAGGAAACACGTCATTAAAGTCTAGTGACCATAGCGACATAGTTTCCACGAAGAAGAAGCTGATTGCAGTATTCTAAAAAGGTTCCATAGAAGTTGAGTGATCATAACCATTTTCACTTAAATAAATTGCGATTAAATATGATCATCATAAGCTACAGAAACAGAGCGGCAGCAATTCTTTACCATACCCATACGTACCGTCATTTTGTGATCAACAGTACTGTACATAAAACCAAAGAAGCCCATGTTTAAAAAGTAAAAATATTACAAACATAGTCTTACGAAATTGTTTTTAACCGTGTTGTGAAATGTCAACGGTATTTTACAAAACAAAAGTGATATAACCTTCATCATTTTCATTTTATCTATCAATAATCTAATACTAATTTAAAAATATATAAATACTGTGTCTCACAATTACCACCACATTCAGGTTTTAGTATCAAACGCGTACCGATGCACAGTTGTTTAGTAGTACAGCAAATGCCACGCAAAACCTTAAAAACTGAAGTTATGAAACGGAAAAAACACTATGTTGCATAAAAATGTACTATTTATGTTTTTTTATAAAATAAAATTGCACCTACTGTATGGCGTTCCTTTTCATAGTGCATAAGACATTTGTATGAGATAATTACAAGTACATTGTCTACATAACAGATTGTTATATTACTTTTATTTTTAGATTTAATGTTTTATATCGCCATATACATGGATGCCCATACAGTATAACAAGAAGTACTAAAAACGTGAACAACCATACCGTATTTTCAAATTGTGCACAGTTTTGCATTATTAGACATCGTATTTAAGCTATAATGTCGCTAATTTGAATTCGAATATGGTATCATAGTTAACATCCATGGCAATGGGATTGGTGCCATACACGTTGGCCTACAGTTAGTACTATGATTAAATAATGCATCTGATATAATTCGTATAAATGATATGCTTAAATCACTATTGTAATACCATAATAATTTGTAACTTGTAATCACAATTGTTCCTTTTACAGGAATAATCTTCCTTTTAAGAGAATGTTCTTGCTTCTTATGAAATGTTTTTATTCAATCAGCAACAGGTCAAAGATGCGTTTCATGGGCTTTGAGATGCCCTGAAAGTTTGGTTTCATATTTATTACATAAGCTACAATCTACATGTAGCTTTTATTAAACTTTTATAAAACTTTTACAAACATAATTTAACACGATTTTCTTACTTATTTTCTCATATAGAAGCAAACTATATACATGTATATACTAAACATGTATTTAACCAAAATTCACCGTGATGGCTTTAACAATTCTATATCACCAAATAAGAATACTTGCTACGTTGGCGGATGATAGCCAAGGATGCCAACAACATGTTCTTGTCTTTCTTGTTGTTTCCTTCACAACCAGGAGACAATATGGGTTATCATGGTTGTGACTAGTAAGTCGATTCTTTTTGATGACATTGGCCTCAATAAAGGAAATCGCTAGTCTCCCATAAATGTGAAATGTAACACTAACCGTTGATTTTAATAAGGCGCATCCCCCATGGGACACCGTTTTTTATTATCGTAATCCAACACAATGCTCGGTAATTAAGGAAATAGATCCAGATATGAAGAGGCGCCACAGGATATCATAGGAAAAAGTATAAAACCAGAGCAATGACTAAAGAAAATTGAATACTGCATTTATATATGATGTAGGTATATTTTTCCTCTTCGTATGTAATGTACAGCATGTGGTAAGCTATCGTATTCCAGTTTATTTGATATCTAGTAAATCCAGGAGGCGACTTTGATTAGGAGAAGAAATGGGCGCGAAACGGATGTTTATTTAGGGGTCTCTGACCGAGCAACATCTTTATATCTGATACATAAACGTGAATAAAATACAATCATCATGTTTATGATTTAATATCATTTGGCGCATCTATTATACCCCGTATAGAGCCAGGAGTATTAAAAAGACTGGATCACAAGCAAATAGAGACAGACATGTATGACAAAAATACACGGATCCAAGGGTTATATTGGTTAATTCGAAAGTCAAAAATGCCTTTCACTATTGATATTAATGATAAGACATCAACTTTAGACCTCAATTAACCGAAACGTGATTATTAATAATAGTCACATATAAGACTTGTATTTATTATCAACCCTTTATAATAGGCCTACCTGCTGTTCTAGCAATTTAAATAAGTAACTTTCACTTGTGGACAATGTCTTTGAAACGTGTTTGGTCATATTTCGTTACAGACAGATTATACATCGTCCCAGAAACTAAAACAAAAAGAAAATAGTGAATATGATTATGATTTATAACAATGCATGGCTTAATCTCGAGAGCAGTTAATCTTTAGTTTTATACTTGGGGAAAAATATTTCCATTAAATCGATCTAATGTCGATAGAATCGCAAACAAAGATTGGTCAAAACATTTCTGCACTATTTGTATGTGGATTTGCTTTCTTAATACATGTCTGTTGTACCAGGTACATTGTTTAGACGACAAAGCTTGAGTATATACATGTAGAAAGGAATAGTTATTCATACACACGCGAGTAGCTTATGCGGCTTTAAATACTTTTATTTCTCACGACAGCATACAACGGTATTTTAAGGCTGAGCCAAAAGCCTGCTGCCCACCATGCAAAAACAATATTCGTACTTGTTTGCCTCAAAAACATAATTGCTGAATTTATTTTCATCAACGTAGAAATGGTCGTCCACTAGGCTTTCAGCTTTGGTTTATAATTTCAAGCTTTCTAGTCAATAAAAAATGTTTAAAAAATATATATAAAGAAATGGGACAATTTGAAATTATTATTCAAAATTAAAATCCTGGTGGATGACCATTTCTACAATTGGGAAATAATTTACAAGTATAATAAGTATTTGGAGCAAAAACGCATGGCATTGCATGATGGGAATGCTTTTGGGTCAGCCTCAACTACAATGAGTGTGAGTATGCATGTTACCTAGCTGCAAAACGTATACTGGGTTGATTGTACATCTGATTAGGAATAATACCAAGAATAAGCTTTAGTATTTTTGTACCGCTATAAATAGCATGAATTTCAGCGCTCAAAATTTTGTTTTCAACCGATGAGTTATTGTTTTCGGAAACTTGGCATCCTTTCAATGAAGCGAACATAGTATTCAGTTTCATTGCCACCATACAGCAGAGACGAGTGTGAATTCGGTTGCCAAGATTTATCTCAAAGTAGTTCACTCCACCACTAATCTTGCCATAGACCCTGCGACAGATCTTCCACCTCAGGCAGAAAGAGTTTTTTTTGTAAAAGATACGTCGAAGTTTCAGTAAAAAAGCAGCACTCTAGAAATTCCATAATACGTTGCATTTTAAAAGCTGATTACATATTCTGCGAGGCGTCTTTAATGACGCTCTTGGCGTGTTAGATTAGTTTTTCATTATCCGTTCGTATCTACTTAAAACGTTTCATTCAAGAATTGGCAAATCGAAATTTCAGTTATCGCTTTTCTCCCACAAAGGCTAAATAAGCTCTAAATGTCATTGCCTTTGCACATCCTCGTTGTTATTATTGGGCATAAATAATCTGAATGTCCGATGAAACACAACGAAATTGCATAAAAAGCAATTTCAAATCCTTATACTTTTTTCAATCTTGCATAAAGATCTTTCATAAATGGTTTCTATTTTCCTTCCACCCACGCATTCGCCATAAAGTCATATTTCGCATGAAATTTAAATGAAAATTTGGTTTTTCGCAAAAACCTTGTTACCACGGAAATAGATTTATCACAGGGCAGTGGATCGAAACAATGAAAGATGTTTACACCCAATATAATACACTTGAAAAAACCAGAAGCTATTCAGGCCACAATTTTTGGACCCTTCAATCACATGGGAATTTTCTAGGGCTTACCTTCCCCCATAAAAAATATACTGGTTTTATGAACGCTTTCTCCAAAATGGTATTGTCTCCACTAAATTGTATAGCACTGAGCTACGTGAGACGTAATAGCTTTTTTAGTGTACACGTATGAGGCATTCATGAAAAATAGCCCAATAAAATGCTTCTTGATTGTTTATCGAACAGAAAGCCTCCAAATTTAAAGAACAAAAATTGATGCTAGAATCAGGTGACAGTGGTGACCTCAATCGCGACACAACACGCTCCTCTCCTCACCTCAATTGCTTCTACCCCACATCTATAATTACCATAGTGTCTTCATGTATTTGAATGTTTCTAGTTAAAAGTGCAGTATCTTTAAATAATAAAACTAATAAGCAAACATCATTTTGCAGCATATTACGTCTATTTATGTGTGCTATAATTGGTCCGGAATTGGTCAGCACCTTATCATTACTACTTTAGCTCAATTGTTAGGTCACTTTAATTCCTTAATTATTTAAAACTGCACATGCAATCAGGGCTGAAACGTAGGATGACTTTAAAATGTAAGATAACTCTTTCTTTTCCAGTCTAGATTTTTTATGTATTCCCAAAAGCATTTTAGATCAATACGTAGCGAACGCCTGTATAACGTGGTAAAGAAATCGATAGAATGGGATTTTAGAACTGTATATAAACTAGATCGTCTACAATAAATTACACGCTGGGAACAAATCAGAAATACATGTACATGTACTTGCATATCACAGTTTTAATTGAAAGCTTAAGGATTCATTAAAAATAAATTGAACTAAACGTGAACTGGCGTTTTTTGTATGCATATACATGGATATTCTGTATGTAGTGCTCTTAAACTTTGGGTAAACTTGTGAACATGTGTAATATTTGCATTTATTGTTAAAGATGGAGCTAGGATCTTCAAATTGTTTATTTTTTCGGTGCATATATCGAAAACTAGAAAAAGCCAGTGACTTTATTATAAGAGCAATTATACTAATTATCGCTACTATCTAAGCTTAAAGGAATTATGCGTTCAATTGTTCTGACAACAACAGCAATATTAGTGTGGTTTCTTTATTTTAAATAATAGCGTCACTTTATTATAAAAATCCTTTTTTAAAATTTGCACACATTTTCTAGAAATACCAGATTAATAAATCTTGTTGGTTGTACTTTGAAACGATTATGACATATTTATATTAATTCTGGAATCACTGAGCCTTGACATACCAATAAGATGCATGTAAATCGGTAACGCAATGCAAACAAACACTTCTGTCGAAAGTCCATTTCTTCTAATAATATGCCGTTAAATTGTGATAGGCTTAAACGGTTCTTATTTGGCCGTTGCAATATGCTCATTTTCAACAATATTCTCTTGCTAACTAAGATTGATTATGTCCATCAGTTTCACGCATAAAAACAGCTTGAAGATCCCAGCGTCACCTGTAACCCGCTCTGAAATACAGTATAAAAAGTAATCTATACTTGATGCACACACTACATTAATACTGATTTGTGCGCCATCCATTAGCAGGATAAACAACTTTTGTGCAAGAGGAAAGCTCTACAGATTTTTCCCAAACTGAAGCGCTTGGAAAATATATGCCCGACCTGGGCTATTATTGATTTTTCGCAGCATGGTTAGGTGTCATGGAGGCTCAATCTTGTAAGCGCGGTCGTTTCAAACTATGAATGAATACATAACTCCATTAAAATGGTTTCACTTACTTCTAAACAGGCCACTTCGATAATGGGAACGCAGCATTCAATACGCTTATCCAGCCATAAATACCAAATGACACAACATATAACTTGTAAGGCAAGATCGCGAGCACGGACACTGAATTCTACAAACTGCCACACGTTTTAAATTACGTGAGTTTTAGATAACGAGACATCATAAGTTTTCAAACTACTGTATTAAAAAAGTATACACACATTCTGCGAAGTCGCGATACTGTACATGACCAGCTGTTAAATGAAGGTTACGCAAGTTTCAAAACTATTATATAGACTTTACGAAATCTGAACTTTGAACTTAATATTTTTTGCATCGCCCTCTTTTGAGCCGCGAGCAAAATTGAAAACTGGTCAAGTAGCACGTTTCCCTACATACTGCAACTTCGACCTTATTTAATAAACATTTTATGGTTTGTTCGAGGAAATATAGTAAAATGTTCCGGGGAAAAAGGGCATGCAATGAATACCAAAGAGATTTATGCATCACACTGTAGGTCAATTTCAAGTTATTCTTTTTACTGAAATTGCGCGCCGTGTAAAAGTATTTTTTTTAAAAAAAAGTCACCAAATTCAATTGGATAAAAGGCCAAAAAGGAATTCCCTATTAAACGTTTTGGCTAGATATACAGTAGAATCTCAATTATCCGAAGTTCGGTTATACGATATTCGGATTAACCGAGATGAAACAACAGCGGATAAGCAAACGGATTAACCGACGCACTGAGCAGAGAAACAATAATAATAGCGTCATAAGGTGTACTGGGATGGATTAAAAGCTAATTGTTCAGAAGCTGTTTTCAATGTTTACATGCATGTATTTCCTATTTACATGTACATGCACATGTATAAAAAAACTTATAGTAGTGTTCAAAATACAATTTACCTAATTTTATCTATACTTTCGATTATCCGAGATAGCCGCGGTCCCGACTACCTCGGGTGTTCTAGATTCCTCTGCACTGTATTTGTAAGTAGGCAGCTCAATCTCCCACCTGAAATTCAAAGATAATGTGAAGATACTTAACAGAAACAAATGTTGATAATATACAATAAGTACTTTATTACAAATTTACTTATAAGATATGATTCTTACCCATTTCTTTCGTACTGTACAATAGCCATGATTGAATCACACTGATTAATCAAATCTGTCAGATTTTATGCATCACTGGTTTTCTACAATATGCACAAACCTTCAAGACCAACATCTATAACAATTCAGTCACCAGAATTCAACATGTGTTGTTCACTGACAAGGAAACTAAAATTTGTTTTAATATACGCGTTAAGTAGAAGCCTTCGTGGTAGGTACACGTAAGTGTATTTACAGTGTATGTTAAATGTGCTGACAATTTCAAGATGCGCTCAGATAACATACTATATTTGGTTACTACAATCCATATTTAAAAATGAAAATAAACGTATTTATTATAAAAAGATTTTCTAATTACGAATTTTTTTTAGTAAAATCTCTAACTCGAAAATATTTTTTTAAAATTTTTTAAGAGATTAATCCGTCTATGCATAACATTGTATTAATTTTGCCGCTAAAACAATCATGTCGAAAACCTAACTGGATTTACTGCTAAGTGTAGGCTAACTCCTCCCTAAATAAATTAAATTATCAAAGGTGAAATTTTATAAGACAAGACAATTAGAAGAAATCCTTAAACTGAAATTGTTCGAATACAATTTTTGTATTTTCTTTTTCAGAAACAGTCATATGGCCGCAAAATTTTAAAAATGTAAACGAGCATTTTACAAAAGGAAAAAATGTGATACGAAATTCATAAAAGTACGTTTAAATACATGTACAGTGTATATCCATTTGGTATACAGGCTTGATTAGAACATTTTTTTATTTGTACAAAATATTTATTATTATTCTTTAAGATGTTTTAAATGGTACTTTTATGCATGGCAAAAATAACTATAGAAAATGCACACGCCTTCATTACAGTATTTAAGTATAAGGACATTAAAGGTTGTATACTTTCATTACACATGTGAGTTTACCGTTATAAACAGTAAATTAAGATACTGCGCACAACAATATACTGTAGAACGGTTAACTTGTAAAACTGTTAGCCATGTATTTTACTCGCACGTTAGTTTCTATTACAGGAATACTAAATGTATTTCCCTTATGCAGAAATAGCCATCCATCAGGGTCTATTATTCCGTTATTTCTAGGTAAAACAACTGAATATTGTACTGTATGAAATTCGACAAGCTCTAGTAGACAATCAGTTCTACACTGAAAGAAATGAATATATCTTTGATGTATTCGATGCAAAAATGTATAAAAATGTTACATGGTAAGCATAATTTTTGTGTCAATCTTAACTTCACTTATTTTTATCACTACTTCATGTATTTTAGCTACATAGAATTGATAGTCCGCTACATACCTCCACATTTCATATCTGGATTACTTATAAAAATAAATTAACACAACATGGAACATTTTTAGCAAATTTCCACTTTCTGAGATTTCATTTTAGATTTTTCCCATGCTTATTTCTTGTTTCAATAAATAAAGAGAAGGTTTTGCAAAAAGATTTCAAATGCAGTAGCAGTCGATCAATTCTTACTGGGGATAAAACAATTTGTTTTCTATTACAATTAACAAACTGTATTAAAACTATTCTTACTGTGGTGGGCACGAAGGTGAATACATTTAAGTGGTATTTGGCTTTGTAAAAAGATGTGAGATCACCCAATATTAATTTCTAACGTATTGCAAATCTGTAATATTCGCGCGTCATAGAACTTAGAACTATTCTTTTAAATTTGGAGATTTCCTCTGTGCAGGAAACACTGTTTAAAGGACAAAAAAAACTAGTTCGTCGAGAAAGCACACGAAGTACTACTGATGGCTATAATACCGATTCAAGAGTTATATTAATACAAATACGCAAAGTTCGTTCTCTAATAAAGATGCTTTCCGACGGCAAACCCGAAGTCTTAGTGTCATCCGATACTACATTAGCCTCTGAATCGCACGGTTCATCAATCAGCGCATTAATATCTTCTTTGGACTTCCCCTCTTCTTTGTCGTATGGTGGCGAATCACTGTCAGGGCAATTCCCTTCGCTTTTCGAGAGCAGTGCTCTGTCTTTTTTATATTGTCGATATGAGTGAACATCCGCTGCGGTTTTGCCATTTTCATTGCACCAGTTGTTGGGCTTGAACGTGTAGGTGTATTGCTTGCGCACCTTGCTGTTTTGAGTGCCACAGCACAGAATCAACGCGTAATCTGGCAAAGAGTTCGTGAGAATGTTACCCTTGTGGCACCCGGATGGGAAGGTGTACTTACACTCTACGTTACCATTGCAAGGGCTCTTTTTGCAACTCCCATTGCGGGCATCTTTCACAACTTGTTGGGCGTCTTTCAAGACTTCTTCCTGCTGGATTCCATCGTAGAGACTTGGGTGTTGGCCTCGCAAAGCTGGAGTTTTGGTCACTTTGAGCTCAGGTTGTCCACTAAGGAAGCACTTGCAGAAGATCTTTAGACACGGCCTTTTACACAGTGTCTCTCGAAATGCCACCCGGAATCGATTCGACATTACGCTGTACAAGATGGGGTTGATAGTAGAGTTAAAATAGTAGAAGCATCCTGAGCATAAAAGATAAAAAATCGTGGAAAAAAGAATAACAAAACGAAAACAGTAATGTATCTAACGAGTTGAGGTCGAATTTGGATGAGTTTTAATCAGACCTTGCATGGCAACATGTTTTAATGAAAGTAAATACATTGCTAATGTTTATTTCCTATAGAACGTAATTTCTTGATTGTTTTTTTTTAATTTGCACAAAACCAGTCACGAATGGAAATTTTGAAAACCGTTCATACAAACTAAGTCAAAAACTCCAAGGGCAGTTTAATTAAAATATGTTTAACGACAATACGCTTAACGATTTCGAACATTTTCTAATCTAGTTGCACTATAGATCTTAACACACGCATGATTCAAACACTTAAAGAGCCTTCTACAAAGATTGATAAAGTGCCAACCCTGCCAATGACTTTAATTCTTACCAGCAACGTAAAACAATTCGTGATTTATCGTTCGCAAGCGTTCCGTCCATGATCCGTACAATGAAACATAAACAAAAAGCAGCCTTTGGGTGTGAAACGGAATCCAACAAATGAAGAATGCAGCAGCAACAGCAACTAAAAATTAGAAAGAGAAATATAAGTTAGAGATATTGATGTTGATTAATATATTCCACGAAATAATTAAGCAAGTCCTGGACTATTTTAACCCCATTTCTTTTGTTTTATAGAGTATTTTATACTATTTAAAATATAACCTCATTTAAATCTTGATACCCGCAATAATCCATTTACGTAAACGAGTTAAATGAATCAGAAGAAAAGACATTGCAATAAATTATAATTAAAAATTAGAATACCGTTCAATTGCATGTGGTCTTTATTGTTTTTGTTACATAACTCAGCGTACAATTTGAGTTAAAGGGTCATCTATAAAGACGTACGGGGAAGGAGTTTGCGGAAATCGGACGTCCAGATTCCACTCGACAATCCGAACGAAATTGAAAAAAAAAAACCAGTATCCTAGGTTACCGATAACTGTGTTTATAAATAAGCTTAATTTAATCTTATGTGTTTTGTTCATCGTGAAAGAAGAAGGTCTGAGGAGGCAAGAGGGGAGATGGTCTGAAAATCATGAAAATCTCAGGACGTCCTTTGTGGATTGCCTCTTAGGTTAAAGCTGGAGATTATTCTGGTGTGTACGAAACATGCTTTGATGCACATGAAATTCCGATTTCGTTTTTGATAAGCTGTTGACTAAACAACGCTCAAGTTTTGAGTCATCATTATTCACACATTTCCCTTTCATTTTTCCTGCGAAAAATTCATCTATTTTTCTGTTATTCAGGAAGCACGACCTTCCACCCGCTTCAGTACGTTTTCCTATAACGTTTTTTTTTCATTTCCTACCCCGTTTTATCTTCTCGTTTAACCTATACATCTCCCTTTCCGCACACAACACCTTCGCGAAACCTCTTCTTCGTAATTTCCTATCCATTTCCTGCGTGGTATACTCACTCAACATGCGAACAACGATTCTTCTGGACTGGATTTGCCATCGTTCTGCCTCACAACAATTGCCTGCTTCGACGGAAGCGCATCGCCGCAGGGAACCAGAGCGATAGATGGTCACAGCTATGCGGATGTACAAGACAATGATAACAGTCATTGGCACTACGAAGAAAAGGAAAGTCGATGGCAGCATTAAAATTTCGTAATTTTTATCCGGTTCCAGGAACGTCATTCCACACCAGGCCGATTCGAGAATAGTCTTGTTTTCGGCGTCCTTCAGGTAATTCACCCTTTGGTAAAAACTCAAAGGCAGAGCACTGAGAATAGAAACTATCCATATGACGGTAATGACGCGAGTGGCACGCGTGAACTTGGACTTAGTCTGAGTACACATGGGATGACATATGGCAACGTAGCGTTCGGCCGTGAAAGCCATTATGGTCAGGATTGACGAGTAAGTGGTCGACTCGGACATGATGGCCCGCAATTTGCAAATGACTTCTCCAAACACCCATGGATATTGCTGCCAGAAGGAGAACAGCTCCACGGGTAAAGCTGTGAAATAGACATCAAAATTAACGCTGGTCGTAGACTCGAAGTGGCATTTATACTAAAAAAAACAGACAAATAGTTACCATGTTGACACTAAGCTTTTGCGAAAATCTATATACCATACGCGTGTTTTAACAGTGACATAGCTAATTTCCATTTTAAGGCGGTATTACATGAAGTCGTGTTTATTCCAGAAAAAAAACAGCACATCGTGGAACCCCATACATTTTATAGGGTTAGGAGATTTTTCAAAACTGAAACAATATATCATCACCGGGCAATGTCGATTGAACATAATGCTTGCATCAAGATTTCGATAAGTGAAAGAAATGAAAATATTATTAAACTCGATCAATGTATGGAGAAGCTTGAGCACTGCACATTATGGCTAAGGCATGTGGGCGAATAAATGTTTACTGACTAGTTCTAACGAATCCCATTTGGAAAATAGCATTTTCAATTGGGTTAGATTGATTATCTAACCCAATTTGCTGTCATTACCAAAATGCTTCTGTGCGTGGTTCAACCTGAAACACCTGAAACATGACCTGGCAAAGCAGGGTATTAAAGCAATTACGATTAATCAGCAACCAGCAGAATCAGTAACAACAGGAAAATAACATCATTGTCCCCGAATTCTAGCCTTTTTCAGTAATAAATTAAATATCAATTCGACGAATGAGCAGCAATGCTTCGCTAAGTGGTTGATGCTTTTAAAAACAGATTGATAATAAATAATTACAAGGAAAATACGAAGGGAAACGTTTTTCGTTTATTTGATTAGTATTTCAGAGGATAGCAATACAAGTTTCAACAAATGAACAAATACATGTGCAAGTATTAATATACAAGTTAAGCTTATTTGTAGGAGTATTCTTCCACTGAGTGATGATTGCGTATTGGCCTTTGGTATATCACCCATAAATTACGATACTTAAATAGAACCCATCCATAATTCTTAATGGTGAACTTATATACATGTATTGTCAATCACATCTGCTGCACATCCCTACGTTTGACTAGTGCATGCAGCATACTATTAATTTTACTGAAAGTTAAACATGGCCATCTCTAATTTAGGCATTTACGAGTCCTATAACGTTGTAAGATTGCCTAACGCATGACGTACATGCTAGGTAATTGCTGGGCATATGGGGCATTAGCTCGTTTTCTTCGCTTAATGGGGTCTGACAACACTAATCAATCGTCTCTGCTGAACACTCATTATTTATACCCTGTGACCCAATACTGTTTATATCAATAACAGTCACTGTTCACATCCAATCCTATCTGCTAGATCAAATGCTCTCATTAAACTTTTACGGAAGCTTGTTGAACCATGCATTCAATGGATTATCTCTAAGACTACATGTACATTGGATAAACGGTAAATATGTTGTGACTTAGTAGTTTTTCATAATTACGAAAACAAAAACATCGTTAGCTCACGTAGCCCACGAGAAATCAATGGTTGGGCAAACAAATCTATGGCGCAAATGCATCAGTGCCAGCGTAGAAATTCTCCGATCAATACGTTTGGAATAAATCATCGCACACCTGAAACATGACCTGGCAAAGCGGGGTATTAAAGCAATTACGATTAATCAGCAACCAGCAGAATCAGTAACAACAGGAAAATAACATCATTGTCCCCGAAAAAGCAAAACAAAGTAATTTACTGTATCGTACTCAAAAATATACGAATACTTTGTGAACTTTTCACTTAAGAAAGCTTTGCAGGAAAACAAGAAATCCAAATTAATTGTAATGAAATCGATCAATAATATAAATAACGTGATTCTGCATAGTTTGAATCGTTTAGATGTCTAAGCTACATGTATATAAAGATTGAGACATTAGTTTCATATCATGCTCATTTTTCAAGTGCCATACAATTATGAATACATGCAGTCTAGGGAAAATACGTTGTATGTATTCAGAATCTCTAAAGGGCTGAAACTATACTCAAAAAATGAGGTTTGAGAACGGACTCTCCATGGGCCTTGAAAAGCAAATAGCCGATTTATCAATCGTTAGATAAGTTCTTTATCTGCAATGATATGCGTATTTATTCCTTTTGATATCTTATATCAGTAAGATTAGTTCAGCTAGATAAATCAAAAAGCCTTAAAATGGATCGAAATTGGGCTTAAAGGGTGGCAGCCAGCGCCTGCCTCAGAGGTAAACCACAGATGGTAAACAGTGTCACCAATGTCAATCGCGGTCATGCGTATGATTTACGTTAATAAATACAGCTTTATGAAACCGTATATGTTATTCCAGTAAAAGTATAAACTATACCGTAAATTTACAGCATATATCGCCCACGCCGCCTTCAATCGCTTTCAATTGGTAATTTACAAAACGCTCAATTCCACCGGTTTGGATGGATGAATTTCATAGGAGATTTATTCTACAGCAGGTGATGCGATACAATTTTCGAATTAGTCGGATATACAGTATTCTGCTATTAAACTACATGTACAAGCGGAATATTAATCATGCTTGAAGGAATGCTCATAAATGCACCGATGTCGAAAAGGCTAATCGATCTCGTTGTCCAAATATGCTTTGGATCATTGGTTTATGCAATATTGCAATATTGCATAAACTTGCAATAGCTAGTTTAAACGCAAATTATTCATTCTTGAATTTGACGCATTCGGCAATAAATTATCCCAAAGATTCATTAATACTTCATTGAATTGTCAGACGAATCTACCGTACATTTGTATTAATAAGCAAACATCGTTGTAGTCACAATAGATCCAAATTTGGTAATTTCTTTCGTGTATTTCAGAGTGGCAAGTAATAGTTGATGCCGACGAATGCTTCGAAGCATATCACTTAATCTAGTAAAGTGCTCGCTGATACTTTCTGCCTATTCAAAATGATAAATGGATGAAAAAGATCCAATTTTTATGGCCCGTGATCATTGATGTGTTACCGAAATCTGTCTGGGGAAAGAATTGGCAAAAACGGCGAAGCGTGGTTTGTGAACAACGACAATCCTGACTGCAAAAAACATTGATTTTTTTGGAATACATTCATTTTGGATACAGAACATACTATGACACCTGAGTATTTATTGCTGCATTTACACAATTATTATTTACTACCACTACTTTTACAATAAGTCCATCAAGAGCGTCATTCGTCAGTTCCTCCAATTGCTAATAAAGAAGCAAGCACTCTATAAAAGACCCATACATAAGTAATACGTTTCTGAAATAATCCTATGTCCTAGTGTTCTAAGTGTCTGACCCTTTTAATTGTTATATATATATATTTGTATATTCATAATAATTAGGTGAAAAATTTAATTAATGCTGAAATATGGTTGTCTTTTTCGGACACCTTGTTTTAAAAATCACAAAGCAGGAATAAAATTCGTATGTAGAAAAATTATAAATAAGGATATTCGCACGACAATGTTTTTTGTAAAGATTTGGTTAGAGAATACAGTAAAACCTCCTCTAACGGACACCTCTAAATAACGGACATTTTCCCAAGTCCCAGTCCCTTAACATAGGCT
>JAQIXS010004387.1:0-15278 GCA_034700785.1 Rossiulus vilnensis
GGTAATTCGTAAAAACGTATGGCAAATATTGAGAACGGCTCTTTCTATTGAGCTCGCTATGATACCTAGGCCTATTATATATAGGGGGTTATGTTAGCATTTAGCTAAAAAGTTGTTGAAAGATCTAGATTTGTGTGGCGGTCACTGCAAATTGCATTTCACGTGGTGAATGTCATCGACTTGTGCTGTGCATGACAAGGTCAGTCACTGCATAATTCATAATCATAACGCGTTATGGGAAGTCGGAATGGAATTGGAATGTCTCTTGTCCCGCCATCATTGCACGTAAAAAAACAAATATTCACGCGTATCGAAACAGACGAAACTTCAAGATGACAAACCGAAAAGTGGAGCTTATCAGTCATGACATTGGTAATGTCATTTAGCAGAAAGTAATGATCGATCGTGTGAGGTCAAATGAAATGGAATGACATTAGTAATAATTGTGTAAAGGTCCGCTAATACTGATCCGCCTAGCGCCAAATTTAAAAATTAAAGCTGATTCACACTGATCTGCCATGCAAGCAAAATCTGTCAAAAATCCCGCCACTCATGGTGATTTCATTGCACTTGGGGAGAATTTTGTTTAGTAAAAGCAAGCAGGTAATGAAATAGAAAATGCTGCCCGCTTATTCTCAGCTATATTGATGAATGCTAGTTGATAACTATGTCCAACGTCTTTCAAGGCTGAAATTTTAATCACAATGCTGCAAAAAAATCTTTCAAGGCGAGCAAGGATAAACTCTGTTATGATTTACAAATAGCTGTTTGATATGTGATCCAGCCATCCTGTATTTTATCAAGGGTACAACATGTTGCTTTCCAAATGAAAAAGACAGCATGTCTGCTTTTCAATGTGCATATTGTAGTAAATGTCATAAGAAATCCCAATTTCAATCCATCTGTAATCCAGGCTTATATGTGATAATGATAAAATGAAAATACATATAATAAAAATTATAAATATTCTCTATAAGGGACGAATATGTGGCCAATTTGGGATAGCATGTCATTCACTTGAAATTTAAACTTACAAGTAGCTGACCTTACTGATAACGAGATAATATGAATTTTATGAGCAGATAAGAACAGGAACAAAATGAATTATGAACTTAAAATATATCGATCACAGTACTTAACGGATGTACATCATATGCGTTTTGTAATTGGAGATAATCAAAATCAGATTAGATAGCATCATCAATATTTTTTATTTTAATGACGCATAGCAATAATCGCAGAAGTTTAGCTGGCCTCATTGACTTACCATTACCAGTAGTACTACACCGAAACATGAGAACTTAACCTTCACTTTAGTTTTCTAGGAAATTTCAAACCAATTTATTTAGTTTCTTTTTAATATTAGTAAAAATGAAGTTTCGAAAGGATGCAATCAAAGATTTGAGTTCAACGTTGGTGTTTGGATTTGCAATATTCCTAACGTTTGCTTTTCAAAGTAGGTATTTGCTTAAATTAAACGAGCTGATTAGTTCATTTCTTAATTGTTATGTCAATGAATAAATTTCAATGCAGGTGTTTGCTGTGATGACGAACCAACAATTAAATTCACTTCAAAGTCTGATGACCATTCCATTGAATTTGAACAGAGTTCGAAAGGAACCTTTTACGTACAAATTAGGTTCGAGTTTTTATCACGTTTGTGCTACTTGAATTTCATGATATAGCTTGAAGTATTTACTGTAATTGTTTCATCTCACAATTCTGGAATTGCTGTAAAATCTCATACTTTCGTTTTAAAACTTCTATAAAGATATTTCATCACGCATTCACAATTGCCCCAGCATTAAATTTGACTTAAATACCATTAGCTAAATTTGTCACTTATATCATGATACCTATGATCGGCCTACCCATGATTGTCACTGGTAAAATTTTTTTTGCCTGCTAGTGCCTTCTATATTTCAAATATAGAATTGGAAAATGTCCACTCTATTTAGATGTATATAAAAATAAAAATGGGACATTCCAAATTTTGGAGTTTGTCCATGCTTATTTTTTATAAATTAACAGGGCATTTTCCAATTCTTTCAGATAAGGAAAACATTCACTGGTAAAAATAAATCTAGCAGTGGTAATAATTAGTTCAACTAAAAAACTCTGCAAAATTGTTTGCATTGAATTGCTGGATTTCGTTTTGCTCAGTTTTAAAAACGACAATGATAAAATTGTATAACAAATTGTCAGAAATAGGCTTCTTGTAACGTTGATTTTTACACTTATTTCTGCATTTTAATTATATTCATTTTTGTTTAACAGCCCAGCGCCAGATGCACCCCTCAACATATCATTTTCCATTGATGGTGGTCATTTTATTGACTTATCGCCTCCAAATTTAATATTTTTTAATAACGACAGCTGTAATGTAACTGTTACTGGAAGGCATGCTGGACAACTTACTGTGTACATTGCTGGCAACAATGATTCTGATAGCTATTATGACGATTACAAGTAAGAAATTTTAACTTAACAGTAGTTAAATTAATATAAATAGTATTTTTACAACATACCAGTCATTGATGTGAATATATGTACAGAATTTGCATTTTTTTTTTCAGTATTGAAGATGCCTATATGAATGTTAAGATAAAAGTATATGATTATTTGGATGTCTTAAGTGATGTAATTGGATGGATTTATTTTGTGGCATGGATTGTCTCTTTCTATCCACAAATCTGGATAAATTTTCGCAGAAAAAGGTACAATGAGTAATTTATTATTTAAACAATGTTGGGGGAAAGTTTCTATACTGTTCACATATCATTATGGATCTTTCTAAATTGCATTATTATTATTATTATTTTCAAGTGAAGTTATACTCATGCAACTTAATTTAAATTTAACTTTTCGTTAATATTTTTATTCAATAAGCCTGGAAATATGACAACATTTTGGTACAGACCATCTTCACACTTATGTCCCAAATGTACATCCATTCATAAAATTCTTTTAATTTTGCAGTGTTATTGGTTTGAATTTGGACTATGTGTCATTAAATGTGGTTGGTTTTACTTGTTATTCTTTGTATAACTGTGGGCTCTACTTTATTCCGGCCATTAAAGTAAGTATGATTTAAATATAATGCACGCTAACATATAAAAATGTCGTCATCATTAGTGAATCGTGGTTATTTATTGTAGGATCTATATTTTGAAGACCATCCTTATGGAGTGATGCCAATTCAAGTGCAAGATATTGCGTTTGCTTTAATAGCTTTATTTTCCAGCATATTGATAGCTCTGCAAGCAATCTTTTACGAAGTAAGAATATTTTTTTAAAATAATATTATATTGCCGAATAATATTGGTTTGATGGATTACACCTCCCTACCACATGGCATATCACTTGTTGCTATAAGGGTACTAAGTTGAATTCAATTCAATTGAAAACATAATATCAATATGCAATCTGCATTTTATAATAGTTTTATATTGTTTATTACACAGAGAGGCGGTCAGAAGGTTTCAAAAGTTTGTCTGGCCATTCTTTGTGTTGCATTCGTCTTTCTTTTCATATCACTAATCCTATCCTGCACTGATGTCATCTCATGGTTGGACTACTTGTATTATTTCTCTTACGTGAAATTGGCCATTACTATTATTAAATATTGCCCACAGGCAAGTGTACACAAACATGTAATGAGAACCGTGGTTTTAAATTGTAATATTAATCAGCCATGGTGACTTTTTAGGCTTATTTTAATTTCCGGCGTAAAAGCACCAAAGGATGGAGTATTGGAAATATTTTATTGGATTTCACTGGAGGAGCATTCAGTATGCTTCAGATGTTTATAATTGCCTTCAATTATGGTACGTTTTATTTGCATTCATTTCTTGTGAAATATTTATTGATGGCACCCTGACTGAGAATAATCAGAGCTAGCATTCCGAAGCCTGAAAGGGTCATGTTAGAAATTTTGCTTACAATGTCACCGTATACCGTTTTCTTTATTGTTTCAGATGATTGGAGTTCTTTGTTTGGCGATCCAACTAAATTCGGTCTAGGGTTGTTTTCCATACTGTTTGATGTCTTATTCATAGTCCAACACTATATTCTATACCGTAATCAACCAAGCATTTTACGGAAATCTGATGCTGAGTCAACCATTGATGGATATGCATCGATAGAATGAATTTGGAGTATACAAGAATTGTTTTAAAGATTCCATTCCGTTGGCTACAAGAAAGTTTTGTGCGTATTTTAGAGAGGTAATAACCAATTATTTGAAGAGAATGATTGACCAACTGTATAACAACCACATTTTTGTAATTTGCGACCGAGTGGTTAAATGGCACGACACTGCCAGCTATGTAATGAGGAATACATAGTAACTATACATAGTCCCATGTAAATACAATTAGCAAATTTTGAAACTTTACAAAGATAAAATATTTACCAATGATTCAAGAGTAAAACTCCCATTTCCTTTCAGTTCCATGTACCATTTTTGATTTTTATCAAAATGTTGCATCTATTCCAGATTAATTACCTAGAATAATTGTTTCTTCTGTGAATTAATGTTAGTTTGTTGCGACGTGATTTCAAAATAACTACATGCATTGTAAATTCCTCCCAAAAACAAGGATTTTTTTTGTTAGGGTGATAGTGTCAAGGATCAATGCAGATGTTTCCCACAATATCCTCCCAAACAAAGGATTTTTTTGTTATTTTGATGGTGCCAATGATCAATCCAGATTTTTCCCACGATTTCATATCTTTGTTGATCCTTGGCACCGTCACACTAACAAAAATAATTTTTTTATGAGGAATTTATGATACATGTAATTATTTTGAAAACAAGTCACAACACTAACATTTCATAACATTTCAGAGAAAAATTAATCCGGAATAATGGCGACATTTTGATAAAAATCAAATAAAATGGTACATGGGACTGAAAATCATATTACAAGTACTTGCAATTTTTGATTTACATGTACGTATTAACACTCGATGATTGATTAGCTACTAGCCCAAAGAGCGACGTTCAAAGTTTGCAATTTTTCTATAGTTCTTTGTTTTTGATGTGATAAGACGTTGAAATTGAAATATAGCACCTGATTAAGCCCTGTTTGAGAGCGAAATGTAAAGTTGCATAACAATTCATCTGACTGTCATTACTTCAGATTATCTTCCAGTCGATCACAAGATAGGAAAGATTAAATAATTTTATTTTCCTAGACATTTTTTTGTTATTTGTAATTAAAATCTAGTTGCTACATGGATTTGAAAACTATAACAATCGTTGGCATTTTTAATAATAAAAAAATTGGAAACAATATTCACAATTCACGTGTGAATGAGAACGTGGCCACTGGCCAAAAAAACTTGTCAAAAACGTAAACCGCGTCAGATGTAACCAACGTGCGTTGATGGACGCCAAATTTCCCGCCCTGTTTTCACAACAGCTGATGTGGAACGCAAGTCGGCTTACCTTCTGACGGCTTAGCAGCATTCGCATTTTTGGTCACATAGCGAAAATGGCTGCCGCTCAGTCTGACACGAATTCGGATAACTGTGACATTTCAAATGATTCTCCCACGGAGGTTATTGCGGACAGTCCGAATGGCGATCAGGTAAGGAATCAATTCATTATTCTACCTATTTACATCATCGGCTGTCATGAAAAGCTTTCGTCATTTTAATCGTTTGCATTTGAAATAGAGTTCAATTGCGACCACTCCTTCCGTGGACGGTAGCGTATCATCTCTTTTATTGGCCCATCTGAAATTAGATGAAGAATTTATTTTGGAGTCCAAAGATCTTATGGTCCGGGTGGATAATCCAGAAAAGCATTCGGGGGCATTTGAAAGTTATATCACATTCAGAATATTGACTAAGGTAAGGTCACTCACAGCAGGCAGCAGTTGTTCGCCATTAAATTTGAAATGATTCAGCAAACTTTGATAAGAGAACTGAAATGAAAAAGATGTGTGGTTCTCCTGATCTAGCAGAGTAAGTTTGGAATGGTGAGGTCGATGCTCGAGCATAGAAAAACCATGGTCCAAAAACGATTGATTTAAACCACCTGTCGTGCCTCTAGTAATAGCTGGTTGGTGCCTGTCAAAGAAATTATCAAACTTGATTAATTATCGTTAATGGTCATTACATGCACTTTAAAGTCAAAAGGTTAAAAATCAATAAACTTACTTGATTTGATATGTACCAGAAATTATCAAATTGTGCTTTGACATGACGCTTATTGTATATTTCATTTAAGTTTGCACCCTGGGTATAAGTGCCATCGACTGGCTGCTTGTGATTGAATAAACTTATCACCATCGTTTCCAAACTTCACCCAAGATATCAACATTTAAAAAAAAAGATATTACTGTAACCTGGACACGTGTCGTACAAATGGGTGTATTCTACCACAAATGGGCGGTGCCTCCACTCTCACTTACTAAGTAAAAGTAACAACGATCATTGTTGCTAGATCAAAATATATGCTCATCCCAACTTAAATAGACATGCATTAATTGCAGTAAGCTCATTGTGAAAGTAGCATTGTTGTCTGCCTGTTGGAAGCGATGGGGGTAGCTAATTTACAGCTAATGGCTTGCAATGTGCTCCCTCATAGGTATTGCACATCATAGCATCATACAGGCTCGTTTTTGGCATTTGTCATATCCAGGTTGATCCAAATAATGATGAGATCCAATTTATACGATTTTTAAGTCATTTCTTTATGTATTTTAGACTACTCGTAGTAATTACGACAATCATGAGTATTGTGTGCGAAGAAGGTACAATGATTTCATGTGGTTAAGGCACAAATTGGAAGAGACGAATCCCTCTCATTTGGTTCCAGTAAGTTTCAGTTTTATTATTTGTAGTGTTTCTGGTTTTTATAGATCAGAAAAGAACACCAGATAATCAAAAGACGAATTCTGTCTATAATGCATGGATTTGCTAGGAATGCATGGATCGATTTTATCATCAGTTTCAAACTGATAATAAAATCGATGTAGGCATCATTTCTGCCATGGGAATAGCGTCTCACTCAAATTAATTGCTCTTTTTATAGCCATTACCAGAAAAGCTTAGCATGCAAAGACTTAATCGCTTCAATGCAGACTTCATAAAGACGCGGATGAGTGCATTGAATCGATTCTTGACGAGAGTTGCGGAACATCCAGTCTTATCTTTCGACAAAAACTTGCAGTTATTTCTAGTTGCCAAACCATTTGTAAGTTCATGCCATTTATTGTAGTGTTGGATGTTGGCAGTTTTTGAAGTCCATGATCTTTTTAGGAGTTTGCGGCTCATAAGAAAGAAGGTCCTGGAATCTTAGGTCGTATGACATCCACGTTTCATAATTTAGCCGCGACTTACATGATGAAATCTAGGGCCCATGAATTTGATGAAATGAACAACTACATTGAAAAATTTGCTGATAAACTCGGAAGCATTGAACGTATTTCACAGAGAATTAATAAAGAAGAAACCGGTATGCTTTCACCTTTTGAGTTTTCTCTCATTGTGTGATGGATATCTTGCTTAGCGGTGTCTTATTTTGAATTGCAGATCATGTGTCTGAATTGAGAAATTTCCATCCAGTTTTCACACTTTGGTCGAGTTCAGAAAATCAGCTGGGGAGAGGTTTGATTGCCATAGCCAGTTCTGTGGAAAAATGTGCATTAGCTCAACAAGTCAACGTATGTGCGGAATACTTTAAAAGATGTTCCTACAATTATTGGCAAAGTATTTGTGTAATTGCAATGATTTAATTTGTAGGTGGATAACTTTGAGGCTGAATTCAACCAACCACTCAGAGAGTATATTTTGTACACCGAGGCCATCAAAGATACTCTCAAACGCCGAGATGCCATGCAAATCGAATATGAACTGACAGTTGAAGAACTGAAAAGCAGACAAGCGGAAAAAGAAAACGTAAAGAAATGGTTTATTTTGCTAAGTTTACTTTTGTTTTTTAGAAAATCGAGATGAACATTTTTTTTTTGTTTCTATCAGTGCATGCATAAAGAGTGAAGGGATCGTTTGAAATTTCCAAGACAAAAATTTTAAGAATGTTAGATTCATATCTGTTGAATTTAACCTACACATTTGCAGAGTAAATTGTTTTCATTGTTTTGTGTGTTGTGATGTGTTACTTGTTGCACGCAGCATCACAATTGCATACATAAATACTCAGCCCAATAAGATCTGCTAAAGTAAAATAGTCAAACTTAAATTTTAAATTCATTTTGCACTAAGCATAATCATTCTGTTAACATGGTCTTTCTGTTTTTATGCAAAAAGGATAGCAGGATGCAATCGAACGTGAGATTTGATCAATTTATTAGTCCTTTTTGCTCGTGGCATGCAAATTGCAGCACAATTTAATTTATTTTCAGGCGCAAATTTCCAATCCCCAATATTCAATAGGGGCTATACTAGGAAAAGATCCTCAAGAGATTAAAAAGGACAAAGAAGATAAAATCGATCAAGTTATTACTTTTGTAAGTGTCCTCATATTGCCTAGTAGCTAGTAATTAATATTGGGTATTGTTAGATATACATGATTTAAAAATGCATGACCTATAAACTGATGCATTTTGAAAACTTTCCAAGAATGGTTAGTTTAAGGGAACAACTGAGCCAGCTTTCTGCATCTTCTCAAATGTCCCGATGAGAAAGCGAGTGGCTGAAAAATTTGACACCAAAATAAGTCAAAAACTAAACTTGCTCTAAAAGTGGATTATCACATTTAATAGGCCCAAGTTTAAGTATTTGTATTACATGTATTTATGTCCAATTAATCACTCTCAGTTCTTCTTGCATTTATTTTACATGCAACGTTGAAGTGGTGTGCATTGATCTATGCATCCTTTCTGTTTGATGTTTGTAGCAAAATTCAAAAGAAGATAATAATTAAGCTCTACAATTTTTTTTTTGCAAAAAGAAGTAGTGATTCTAAAATTAGTTAAATGCCAGTAGCCTAAGTTAGAATTATTCCCATTTTATTTTGGCAAGGACCTGATTGAGTATGCACTGATGCACCTTTTGCAATAACAAATATTTTCATTCCATTTTTGACGGTTTAACTTTCCCGTTATTATAGCTAACCCAGCAAGCAGAGGCCAATAACGACAGGGTGGAATGTGCAAATGCAGATTTGCGCTCCGATCTTGAGCGTTGGCACACTACTAAACGCAATGATCTTAAAGCCATGTTTACTTCCATGGCCAATAGTCAAATTGAATTTTATGAAAAGGCAAGTTTTGAACCAACTGTTTTGGAAAAAGTATCTGCAATATTGCTCTATGTAATCCAAACGTTACCATTTTTCTAATCATTAGTGTTTGTCTGCTTGGGAAGAGGCTATTCCTTTGATTCGTGCCACGGAGGTAGATTTTGAGGAAGCTTTACTGACAAACGAGGACTAATTCACACTCAGCAATGAAACAGTGCAGTGCCTTTCTTTGAATTAGGTGGTAAGTCAGGTGTTCACAGTTACTATTTTGGCCAGCTAACTCTGCAAGACCATTTGATTGCAATGATCTGCTTGTTGGCCAGTTGAAAGATCTGCAAGAAATAATGTCACTCACCATGTCTGAATGGCTGTGATGTGAGGTTTCCTGTAATCAAGTTGAAGCCATGGTGCAATCCTTGATGCCCTTTTCCATGGGAAAATCAACTAAAGTTTAATAATTTATGATACACGTATATGTATTTATGCAGCTCGTTATGAAATGTTGCTGTCATAGATTGTTTTATTTGTAAAATATTTCGTGGAGTGTAATCTTGGAAGTTGTAACTGAAGAAATTGGTCCAGTTTTACGTGATCTTTTCTTGCAATTCCAAATAGATGTAGCTATTCTTCATTACCTGATATTAAATTGGTTGGGGGTGATTTGGTGGAGGCATTTGCTGCCATCCTTTGGGCACCCAGGTTTGATTCTTACTTCAGTAATCCTGATTGTTCTTTTTCACTATCATTCCAACTGAAAGCTGGCATTGTTGTGCTATAAATGAGGGAGGGCCATTTGCATAATTCTTTCTTTCCCCTTCACTGACAAAATTGCAAATTGACGACCCTGGGCGTCAATGAATAAAACAAACAACCCAACAAATACCATTGATACTTTAAATGTGCAAAGGTGTCAGTTTTCGTGACATTAGCTTTCTAAAGGACATCGTGATATATCACACATGTATTTCAACAGTGACAACTCAAAAAAGTATGCTTCTAACAGATTAAATATAGTTAGATTATTTTATATTTTGATATTATTTATGAAGGAAAGTATGCTGAACGCTTTCAAGGTGACATCTCAAAATTCACGTTTTTGAGTTGTAGCACTGTTAAAGTATGTATGCGATATACTGTAATGAGAAGTAATACTTGTAGAAACATAATTTAAGCTAGAAGGTGGTCATTTGCCCTATATGAAATTCTAGATTGGTTTTGTAAATTTTGTATTCTTCGTCTTGAATACTCCTATGGAAAATTATTTTTGACATTTATGTTTTAACTTTTGCAATCTTTTACAGTAATATCCAACATCTTTATTCTCATTGTATGAAATAAAATGAAAATCCTTGAAAATACCTTATTTGTCTGCTATTTAGTGGAGAGAGGGGAATTAGACATTTACTGAGACATGCCTAAATATGAAATTCTGTGAAACGTTGTGAAAGCACTGATCTGTGACTTAGTAACCTAACATCTATAGTGGTTGAACACTGCATCGATAAGACTTGTAATCAAACAATGAGATAAAGTGTGTCAAACTCTAAAAAGCTGAAACGCCAACCCCTTTGCTTTTAGAATAAAGACATCTCTTTAAGGTTTCTCCCTTATTTATTATTATTGCTATTATAAACAGCCACTGTATGAGCAGAGGAAAATGTACACAAAACAATCCAAAATTATGAAAAACTGATTTCTCATCAGTTATTAATATATAAGTTGCTTTTAAAACTTAGAAATGCTAATGAGTATGTACGAGCAGTGCAAATGTACAAGTTCACAACTTTTCTAATCTTTTACAATCGCCACATCACCGCTGGGTGGACTGAATTCTTCCAAGGAATTTCCTGTTTAAAACATAGAAAGTTCCATATTAGAGTTAGTTAATTCTCATTTCTTGAATCAGATATCTCGATGGGCCTGATGAAGGAATTGGGGAAGTTTGAAAAACTACTTGCACATGATCAAAATTAACGAAGCTAATGGGTCTAAAAATGATTTATGCTGGCGCTCATGTTTATAATTTTTAGAATTACTGTAATCATTGTGCTGATCTACTAAAAATGTGCCAATTAGTGGCCATGTATTTTAACAATATGTTGAATGTTTACCTGTAAAAATTGGTTCGTTACTCAATACTAAGACGTCTTGCATCGGTGCACAGGGGATAAGATACTTTTCTTGAAGTGATGCACATTTTTTTCTACCAGGATTCCAAGGGTGAGAGCTAGTATTGTGAATGAAGACTTGTGAATATTGTGAGCAATGAAATGTATGCAATGTGCGAAATATAACCAGGTAACTTACACCGGAGCTTTACCCTTCAATATGTCAATTTCTCTCAGCGATTCAGTTTCCACAACACGGTATTTCCCTAAAACAGACATCATTTACATGTATTTTTCAATTCTCTATTTTGCTCAACTGTCACAGCACGATAACACCTACCTGTCTGGATGTTCCACAAAAACTTGAAACCTGTTTCAAACTGCTTTCTTATAATCCCACTTGTATTTCTATGCATCAAACAAAAACTGAATGTTAGTTAATGTGGAACCGTAACATTTCATACCATGTTAATACTCTTTTAGCACACCCAGCAGGTAAAACCCATTATAATCAAAGAACTGCAGTAGTTTCCGAAATTATGCAAATATCTACCTCTGACATTTGACAAGTCCTTTATTCTTAGGTGTTGCCTGCACCAGCATCACAGCCAAAGCCAAAACATCCCCGGTTTCAGCAAATACCTGATCGTAAACAATAGATGATTATAGAGGAAATTGACGTTATTTTCTTACTACTAATTGTATACCCACATCCACAATTTGTACGTCATAGTCTGTAAATGCTTGGTATTTTTGTCCAGCTTCACTACACAGCCGCTGGGCGGTCTCATGGAGGTACGGCTCAACATCGAACGCTGCTTGCTGGACAACAATTGCAGGTCCCGTCTAAGAGCAAGAGTTACAATGAGTAACTGGATTTGATGGATCCAGATTACCAAAATAATCCACTGTAGGAAAGTACCACTTCAGCAAAATTTGTTGGGCATGGGACAAGGCGAGTTCCTGATGGCCAATAAACTTCAAATGAGAGACTGTTTTGGTAGGCAGAATTTCCTAAATCTTCCTCATCTGAAAAGTAAATTATGAATTTAAATATTTTAGCATACTTGATGTAGAATATATTTATAAAAAAAATAACTTCCTAATTAAAAATGAAAATAGTGTTGGCAATAAGAATGACATTCCTCAAACGCTACTTGAAATCTTTTGGAAGTAATTAAAAAGTTATGAATATTTTTGATGCAGTACACTAATCGTGAATTTGAGAATAACTAAATTATTATTTAAACAGATCGATTATTCCTGTAACTATTATAAGAAAAAGTATTTTCTTATGGCTACTAATGAGTAAACCTTTAGTAGTAGTTTTTTTTTGACCGCCACACTTTGTAGTCACTTCCAATAGATTTTAAGTAGCGTTTATGAAAAGACGTTCTAATTGCCAACACAAACCTTCGTTTTCTCCAGACAAATTTGGACCCGCGTGAGGGACAAAAACGCGACTGGCACACGTTATGTAGTTTGGCGTGGACTGTGCGCCCCCTGTCAAAGTTCCGTTTTCAGGACTAGTGGAACGAGGCAATGGTGGACTCAAGTAGGCCAAGTCCAAACCGGGCAGTGTTCTCACTCCACCCTCAGCTACCATAGCTTTGCTCTGCTGGTTCCATGTTTCAATGTCAGGTGACACATTCTCCTTGACTGATTCGATGTAGCCACCGGTGAGCTTCTGAACACACACCACTGCCCAAGGGTCTTCCAAAGGCACGTGCGAATATGTGCGCACTCCATTTTCAGGAAGCCTCCCAACGTTCACGGAAGATTGTTTGCACACGTCGTTCATTTCCGAAACTTCCTGTTGCTGGCCAAACGCCGAATCGTGCAGTTTGCGTGCGTTTATGGAAGAATGCTTGCATGGCCTTATGGGGGAAAGGCACGATTCGTTGCAACAGTCGCCTGGACCACTAATTCCAGTCACTTCAGAACTTTCCAGCTGCTGATTCGAGCCTTCTTGAGATTTGCACCCTTCGTGCCATTTAACGCCCTCCAGCAGCTTGCCACATTCATGTTGATTAAATACGGAATCGTGCGACAGAATCTCGTGCGACTTGAGGGCAGGGTCGAGGCATTTACAACACTCCTGAGCGGACACATCGCGCTGCTGTTGCTTGTCCTCATCCTTAAACTCCAATTTCGAGTAGAATTTGTGCCTCGCTTTACGGGCTGGCGGTGACACAAACAACTCCAACACTGTTTGAGACGTTGAAGAGCAGGCATCGCTCGAAGGTACGGTGCCAGGATCGCTGGAAAAGCGCAGTGAATCACTCGTGCTAGCAGAGGAGTGAGACGATGCCGTATCATCAATGTCAGTCGATGCTCTCTTGCACTCGGCGCAGAACGGAGCACACATGGTAGAGCCGTCATTGTTACAGGAATCACCGTCAACAAACTCTGTACTAGAAACTACTGCACTCGCAGATCCTGGGGATGAGGACAAACAGGATGCCTGGCCAGCACACAAAGAATTGTAGTCATTCACTGGTTCGCCCACTAAGGCGACTCGCTCTTTAACTTCTGCGGTTATGCAAAGGGCAATCAACGAATCCCCAGTGTTCAGAACCACACGTCCATCCTTCTTTAGGGATACTTTCGGGTTGAAGTTTGGAAATGGGGGCACCAAATGGTATTGGACGTGAAGAACAAAACCATGTAACAAGCACATGGATGAGCTACGATTGTCCCATTCATCGTCTTCGTCATCTGAAAAGAATAAAAATCAAATTTTGCTTAAGCTGGGAACACATCTCAACTCCAAATTTCAAAGGTAGCATACCTGGGAGAAAATGATTCAAAGAAGCTATACAATCTTCACAAGGATAAACTGGCGGCAAACCGGCAATGGTTAAGTAGCAAGGAATCTGCGGTACCCTGTGTTCTTGGTCTCCCAATGGGCTGTTAATACCAGTTTAAAATGAATTTTATGCAATAATTCACACTCAAATGTCAGGTCTATTCGTTTGCATGGCTCTCAAACAGGTTTAATTCAATATTTGTTTTTAAAAGGCATTTATAACGAAGTTTCCATACTGGCCATCTCTGTCCAATGGAGCTGTTATCCTGTTCCATTAATTTTCCTTTACCTGAATCCATGGATGAGAATCTTGCTGTGATCAGAGGGCCACTGGCAAACCGTGATGAATAGCTCCGATGCAATTTCATAGTCCCTGAATAAGCGGATATCGCTCACCTGAAAATTGCCATTATGAGATTATTTTCATTTACGCACGGTTTCCAGAAAAAGCAATCGTGCAATAATTCTTAAATCATATTAAAACATCTCATAAAACTAGCAGCAACAGCAATGAGAATGTATTGAGAAACTCAGCGTGTAAAGCATACATAGTAAGCGCTATTTACAACCACGAATCTCATGAAGTTTATAAACTTACCTTTTTCAACAACTCATTAGGTGAGAACCTCCAAAAATATAATCTGTAAGCATAAGATGGGATGGCAAATGGAAATTCTGCCATTTCCAAATTGGAAGTGTATGATAATACAAACTGGCCATCCTTAGTGAATCCGAGGAAAATATGCCTGAAACAAAGTGTAACATTTTCAAAGTTCAAATTTGAATTGTCAACCTTTCGAGATAACTTAACGAGCAAAACGACATACCCATCATTTAAAATTGAGCAGGGCACCAACTTCTTCAAGGGATATTTTAATCTTTCAGGTAATCTTTGAAACACAGGCAAACGGGTGCCATAATCGTGGGTTTGGAAGCAACCTCTTATCTAAAATGCAAGTCAATAAGATGTGTTTGACATTTTGACTACAGACATTTCGAAATGGTAGGAGACAAAATGAAATAATCCTGCAACAAATTGTGGACATGATGTTGTAACATATTTTCTCTTGTTTTCTATAATAAGAGACGACAGTTTCTTAGTTGTGATTTTACCTGAGATAGTCACAATTTATTAATAATCATGTTG
>JAQIXS010004388.1:0-15274 GCA_034700785.1 Rossiulus vilnensis
TAGAAGGTCATAGAACAGTCACCAATACGTCGTTTGGCGATAAGAGAATGAGGATGCAAAAATATTTGGATACAAAATTTTGTTTTCTCGGGATTGATAGCCGAATTTTATTTTAAAAAAATTAAAAAATGCGTCCGGAAATTGTACAACAAAACACCGAAAAAATGCAGTATTAGAGATCTATTCCAGGGCACTTTGTAGGGGGCCCCCAGGCCCATTGAGTTAGCCTTCGATCCTTGCAGTTGCCGGTTTGTTCCACTTGAGGGCGCCACCGATCGCCCAAGCTAGCCCGTGAGTTTATACGTCCTTGGTGTCAACACCTCCGACACCGCCATCGATCATGCCAGGCGCCCCTGGCACCCCCCTAGAACATGACCAACGAATGCCAGGCACCCGAAAAACGCCCAGAAACCCATGCCAGCTCATCCCTCACCATGATCGCTCGACTGTCAGAACTAGCAAGATGTCGCTGTCACCGCAGACGGATGAACCGGAAGTGCGCCAGGCGAAAAAAGGCCAGCCCCGTTCATTAGGGTAAACGGGGCCCCCGTTTAGGCTAATGATGGCTGGGGCGATAAGGGTAATTGGCCCGGGTCTGTCTCGGGCAGTTTATGAGACCACTTCCGGTTGGTGAGCTCATTCGCCGAATGATGACGTCAGTTTACTTCGACGAGATGACGTCATTTTCACTAGGAATGATTAATGGAATCATGGCCACGAAACTGACGTCAGTATGAAATATGACGTCATTAGACCTTTGATATTATTATAGACGAGAGATTTTTAAACATTTCGCTATAAAAGTGCTTAATTTTTCAAATTCTTAGACATGTTTATCTAATATCTAAGTCTCCAAACGAGCTAAAAGGTGATTAAGAATGACGTCATTGGGGGCCCGTTATACCGTTAATTGGTCGCGAGTAGTAAGGTCATTAAATTAGCAAAATTGACCAGTTCTCGCCGTGGAATGTCAATTCAAAATGACGTCATTTTCCAAAAACTGTCGTCAAGATTCATTACGAATGGCATCTGCTTTAGGTCATAAAACAGGGCGTTAAATTGGAAAATGGCCCTGCGATGCATGAAGTCAACTTTCAATCCCAAAATGACGTCATTTATACGATGGTTGACGGCCAGATTTAATATAAATGACGTTTAATGAAAGCTAATTTGACTCATTAGGAAAACAAATTTCTTTCCTACTTTTGATCATCTGATGTTTATCGTTAACTGAAACGAAACAAAAATTATTACAAATGACGTCTATTATGGCTCACCCTACGTCTGTATAACAATCGAAAACAAAAATGACGTCATCTCCACGAAACGTGACAGGCTTCCTTCCCTGTTCGTTTCCTAGGGTGTGTTTTATGAGGGGCCCCCCGAGGGTTGTTTTCCCTGCCTGACGCGGCCTTCCGGATCAGATCTGGGCCGAGCGCAAACAAGGGGCGCGTGGCTGTCATGCGATGCCCCCTAATTTGTCTTAAACGAGGCCTTTGCTTCCTGCTAACCTCTGATTAAGCTGGAGGGCTAATTAAATTGTCCCAACTTGTTTATTTGCGTGGTCTTGTTTGCTCAGCCAGACAGTTGTTCCTCTCCTCATCAAATATTTACTGTTGCGAGCTGCTGCTGGACAACGAAAGGCCTTAAAGGGGAGAGAGGAGATACAAGAGGCACGCACAGTGAACGATATCTCCGTCCTCCTTCGCCTTTGGCGGTTCTGGAATCTGTTATGGTACAAACACACCCACTACCCTCATGACACGTTGATGTAGGAATAAACAAAAAAAAACCGAATCTATAAAGATCAACAAAATTCATCAGGGCAAGATGCAATGGACATCAGAACTGCTGAAGTTAAAATCAATCTTTTAAGTTATACTTGTGACGTAATATCCAAAAATTATCGATATTTCTTAACGATTTCTGATCTGTTGCATTTTGGCATCTGGAACGTCCAATGCCAATGGCATCTTATTGGGGGTAAATTAGGATATCCACAGGACATCTCATTGGTGACATTTGACCACCCAAATACTCTTTTTCGTGGTATTTGAGTTCAGATGTTGTCCTAATCACTTCCAATTGAGGTCATATTGGTGATATTTGCAACGTCCAATTTATGTCCTTATGTCCTCCGATTGATGTCTGAATAGCATCCGTAAGATGGCTTATTGTGGCGTTTTGGACGTCCAAATGATGTACTAATCTTGTCCAACTGACGTTCTAGCAGAGACATTGGCCATTAGCATTTAGGAAATGCTAATGATGTCCTGATGTTGCCCAAATTTGAGTTGACATTTGCGATGCCCAAATGATGTATTAATGTCGTCCAATCACCTCAAGGCATTGGTTCCAGCTGGGGTTGCAAACGCTCAGTCTAACATGAAGGCCGATAGTATCTTGGCAGCTAAGCTCTGGACGTTCCACTGTCAGCTAATCTTCTTGGTCACATCAAAACAATGGTGACTAACTTCTTTCATAACGTTCATAACTTCTTTAGTTGTCATGCCATCCATGGTGTCAAACACATCGTCTCAAGGCGTAGCTAGGGTAAATCTAGTGCTCCGAGCGTCCGAAATGTCTGTTTCTTACAATGACAACGTCCACGCGAACGTCTCGTCCGACACCATTGCAGACCCTGTCTTCCATGGTGTCAAACTGATCGTCTCTAGATGGGGAGTGTGGTTATGGGTCTAAAAGTCCAAAACCATGGTACTGAAAATCCATGCCAATGCCCTTAGTGCAAGCGGCTTGCTCGCCACTCTCTGTGGACGTCTTGACACGTACCTTAGTACCGACTTGGCCTCAGCATCCAATATTGTTGCTGGAAACCCCCGGTTGTCCTGACAGGAAACGATCATCAATCTCGATTAGGCCCTGCCAGCGCGCCTTGGAGATGGCCAGAAACTCATCAATAAACCACGAAGTAATCGTGGCAAACAGCGGCAAATGGGCTCGCTGTTTGATGGCAAAACACAATCATTTTTGCATTATTTGTGAGCTGTGACTCCTGCGGGAGAGGGGCGGCCATCTTGAAGCGCCATCAGCCTGTGGCTCATCAGCGAGGGCAACTCAAGCATCCTGGTTTAGAGATCGATTGGAGGCAGTGGTTCGGAAACGGAGGTGACCAAGCGCCTTAACAGTTTCACAGAAGTAGTTTGCAAACCCCCTACTATTGACTATTGTCTTGTACTTGCCAGGGGAACAATAGCAAGAGGATTCCAAAAGACTTTGTTGAGGCCATGTAGCTGCAGTGCAAGGGAAACTCCAAATAGCTGGTGCTCAAGCTCGATCTCTGGTTCAAGGAGGCTACTAGGCAGTTGGTTTTAAGCTGAAAACAGTTTAAAACATTTGTTAAGCTTTAAGAAATTTGGCTTTGAATTACAAGATCAGTATTCTATTGAAACTATTAAAGCGTATCTGATCGTTATAGCAGATAAAAAGAACTGGGGAATGACGTCACGTTTTCACATAGTGTGATGTCATACACGTACGTGTATATTACAAATGACTTCATTTGGGGACGTTCGTCTTAAGCAACCAGGGTTCCCGCTGATCATGAAAACCTGGAATAGTCAGGGAAATGTCAGGGAAGTTGAGAATTCGATTTCTGCGGTAACCATGGCAGGGTAAAACTCACTGCAGTTTTTCAAACTGGTCATGAAATTGGAAGGGAAGTGACCACCTTTACCTCGTGACTTGCATGACTTGATATGACGTCATACTGAAGCCCGATTTCGGTGGATTCGCCCCCGTTCAGCACCCAGGGGGGCCTGCCTTGCATCCATCATGTTCGCTCACTGAACCCATACGTCACTTTCGGGGAGGTGTTTTTTTACGCCTGCTGACAGGTGTTGAGCAATGCGACCCACGTTCTGACAAGCGTTCCCTGGCACGCGGCCCACCAATCCCCACCCCCCTCAAGTGATTTACACCCGGGTAAATAGCGATGGCACGCCCAGAACGGAACCCAACGTGCTTATTTTGACACGGGGCGAAGACACGTGTAACTCTAGCTTTATTGCAGTTGCAACAGATACACATGGTTCCCCACCCACCCCCCTAAAAATAGCATTGTTCTATTATAATTAGTTAATTTTTATCAACCTCTCTATGTTGGTATGCTTTATATTGATAAAAGAATGCAACAAAGTGAAGAGTTTGAGGAAATTAGGATCAATTTGGAATTTAGTAAGCAAGGAATTTTGAGATGAAAGTAATATGCTGCCATCTTGGGAGTCACTTTGGGGGGCCATGCATATAAATACGAATTTTGAGAAAGTTCCATATGTCGAATTTGTAATAAACAATTAATAATAATAACACAATTGATCGTTAGTAATTTGTGTCCTGATGAAAATATCAATGCATGTACATGTATATGATGTATGTTTAGACTGCTGACATTAGTACAGTATGCTCAGCTCAGTAACATCACTATGATAAAATTAGTGATATCACTACAGTGAGTTTTTTTTTTACTACTGATATCAGTATGCCTGGTGATATCTTTTTATATTTTTGTACTAATATGATCACTTATCAGTATATTTGAACTGATATAGGCATGTGCTGATCTTTCCACCAGGGTAATTACGGAATTATATTTTAGAAAATTAAGAGAAGGTGCCTCCATCTTGGGGTGTCGCTTAATTTGGAGGTCTCGATGAAAGCCCTCAATTTAGTGTTCATGGTTAATTTTAGTAATAATAGAAATGAAGAGTGTGAGAAACTAAGGCCGAATTTGTAATTAAGAAATAAGGGAATTTGAGGTAATGCCGCCATCTTGGGAGTCACTCCGTTCATGGTCATGCCCTTGAGCCCTCGTTGTGCCCCTTTGACACCAAATGAAGTCGCGTTTTTATTTCGCATAATTTCAGAGCTGCATTTTTCTCACGTTCTGGGGCTCGGGTTTCCTTGGGGAGGGGTTCGGCGCCCGAAAATTGGGCAGGAATTTGTCGCTGCCCCCCTGGCGCTGACAGGCCTCTCGGGCCTGGGTTATTTACGCGAGCCGCACCGGAAGTGGCCGCTTACCCCGGGGAACGGGGTGGGGGGAGGGAACCCATTCGTCTCCGCGGGGACCGTTCCCGGGCGGGGTTTTGGCCAGAAAACTACGAATTTGATACCGACGAATTAAGGCCCCCTTAAGTTGTTACGTTTTTGTTTCCATGGGTGGGGCCCTGGTCAGGGTGTCCGGTTTCGGCAGCAGCCACACTCCACATAAATCCCCTTGGGGGCGCTCCCAGCCCAGAGTGATGAACTTGGCTTTTTGAGATTTAAAAAAACAGGAATTTTATACCAAAAAATGTGCATGTGTGATTGCGTTACGCACAAAATAATTAAAATTTGGAGAAAATCAGGAGTAAATTGAATGAAATGTGAGAAAGTTGAGAAAACAGCCCCATCTGTGTAAAAAATGCCGCCATCTTGGGAGTCGTGCACGCGTAATTGTTTGGAAATTGTGATGATGATAAAATTGTAAATAATTCAGTTATCGTCGTTACGTAATTCACAAAACCGATTTTTAGACGTTACTAATGAAGTGAACTTACAAAAAAAGTAATTTGCAAAAATTCCTTTAGATCTCTTGCATATTTATCCATCTAAAATGTTACAAATATATGTATATTTTTAAAAATTCCCAATTCATGTTTACCAATTGAAAATCACTGCAGAAATTCTTCAAATTGACTGTTGCCTAATTTATTTAACCTGGATTTGAGTTAATTTTTGGATTAATTTCAGAACGTTGACGTGCTTGCCGTGTCGCTCTTGTGTTTAATGACACACTGCCCGTTGATGAAATGGCACATTAAACACCGCCATCTTGAGACTCCTTGTCTGTGGCTTTCGAGCTCTTGTCATATGCATGTTTTTCACACATTAAACACCGTCATTTGGAGACCGGTCTCTAATCGCCCAACGGGTTTCTCGTTTTTTTTTTTTTTTTCTACCACCCCTGTCTATAATTTTTCAATTTAACAGCCATTTCGTCGTTTAATTGCCCCGTTGCACTGATTGGGATTAATTTGTCGCTGATTTGCTGTTGGGCGTTGGCCGATTTCTCCAGCGACATGGTCCGAAATCGGGTGAAAAACAGCCTCTTTTTCTGCACCTCGGAGCATTCCTGGTCGGCGCTGATAAGGCGCCCTTTCGTGTCCGACCTGGCGCTCTTTTAATTTGTTACGTCCCCAAGGGGCGGGGCTTAGGCCTGGGGCCGACCATAAAACATGTACATGCAGGGTGTCTACTGGCATGGTAAGTCGTATGGCAGTTAGGGAAAGGTGATTAAAATGAAATTCAGGTTGGTGTCTTTAATTTGTTCTTGTCATGCTTTGTTTATAAATACATCTTGATGAAACCAAGGTCGTGAAATTTCGAGTACGAAAACCGGTGGAACCCCTCCCCCTGGACTAGTTATTAGGTTCTTTATTTGAGATTCTATTGTGATTTGGATTAACTTCTTACCAATTTAACTTTGCAGATTTTCTGGAGATTCTTTTTGGCCCATCAGGTTTTCTGGATATTCTTTTGGCTGATCAGGTTTTCTGGATATTCTTTTGGTCCATCAGGTTTTCTGGATATTCTTTTGGCTGATCAGGTTTTCTGGAAATTCCTTCGCTCCCTTATATTTTCTGAACATTCTTTTGGTTTTTTTGGACATCGTTTGTCCATTAGATTCTCTGGACATTCCTTTGGTCCCAACGATTTTCCGAACGGCCCCTGGTCTGACAGATTTTATGGACGGCCACCCGGTCCAAATCGCAACCTTGTTTTGTCACTGCTGCAAATTGAGCGATAAGATGTCTGTGTTTCGCCCCGAGGTGGTGCTAGTAATTTTTTTCAAAAATTTTCTAGGTTTTTTTTTCATCCCAAATTTCTGTCCCCTTACCCCCCTCCCGCGTATCTATTTAGTTGATTGCCATCACCGTTTCGGCAGAGGTGTCTCTGCTCGAAACGGGTTTCGCTTTTTTACGACTAAACCCCCTGCAACCCCCCATCCCAACATCGACTTGATTGACGTTAACGAGGACGTGGCCTGGCCCGGATCCTTATCACCCGTTGTTGTTTTGGGCAATTTTCAATTATCGAAACGGAATTAATGGCCGCCACCTGGCGATCGCTGATAGCACTCTCGGACAGCTTATTTTCAGTTTTATTTGTTTTTCGCCGAAATTACGGCGAAATTCACATTCGTCCAATCGTCCAAATGCGCCTGGAATTTCGTCTTTTTGTCCGATTTCGGAGATTTTTAACCTTCCCACAGTTTTTTTTTCTGAAAATTTCGGAATGTTAGGCGAATTATTCACCCGTTTATTCACGAATTCTGATTTATTCCAATTTTTTTTCACTCGAAGGTTGCGTTTCTGTTAAGTTTCTGTACTTCAACAATGTTTTACGAAACTTATATTAACCTAATTTTCGCGAATTATTCAACTCACGTGTTTCCCGGAAATTCCCATTTAATCCGGGTGTGTTCCAGATTTTCACGAAGTATTCACAAATTTTCAGGGACTTCCGATTTAATTCATTTTTTTCACGAAACTTTCTCATCTCCAAATTTCAAAATGTTTACATTTTTCACGCATTTTTAGGGACTTCCGATTTAATCCAATTATTTCACGAAACTTTCTCATCTCCAAATTTCGAAATTTCCACAATTTTCGCGAATTATTCACGCATTTTCAGGGACTTCCGATTTAATTCATTTTTTTCACGAAACTTTCTCATCTCCAAATTTCGAAATTTCCACAATTTTCACGAATTATTCACGCATTTTCAGGGACTTGTCATTTAATCCATTTTTTTTTTCTCTCACGATTTCACGGTACTTACTTTTTCCAAATTTCGAAATTTCTACAATATTTCACGATTTATTGACACGTATTTCAGCAACTTCTGTTTTAATCCAGTTTTCTTCACGAAACGTTCCGAATTTCTAAATTTCCACAATTTTTCACGATTTATTCACACCCAATTCGGGGACTTCTGATTTCATGCACGTTTTTCTCGAAACTTACACTCCTCTAAATTTGCAAATTATTTTTGCTGGCCGGAGCGCCACCTGGCCCGTGCTTTTGGAACTTCCTAAATTTTCCCATGAGCCTTCGTGCACCAGGCGGGGGAGGTCCGATGATAACCGGGGCATAATTCACCCCATGGGAATTTCTCTGTTCCGATCGGTCGCGGGTGGTGAACCCGAGGCACGTGACTCCCCCCCTAATGTTTATTTGCTCTTGGGGTTTTCCCCTGGGTGAGAACGCATTATTGCCTGGCGTTGAAATGCTCGCTGCTCATCGTCCGTCAGTGTTGATTTCGGCGAGGGGGGGTTCAAACCGAACTGCTATTTTGGAACGACTTGGCCTCTTTTTTTGGGCGCTCGAAACCCTTGTCCCACTTGGATGCTGCAGCGAAATTCGGGTGGCCAGTGTAGGCAGGTTTCTGTATGTGTAAGCTCGTTGGGTGCAGATTTCAATGGGTGTCCATTGTTGGGCTTTGAGTGTCCCATTTAGGCAGGTTTGGGCCCCTGTGAAAGCGATGTTCGACGTGTGGCCTATGTAAGAAGGGTTTGGGTGACTTATGGTTTGGTTCTGATTCGCCTTGTTTAGATCTCCATTAAAGGTTGGTTTGGGTGTCTCACTTAGGCAGGTTTCAATGTCCCTATATGCAGGGTTTGGTGTCCAGTTTAGACAGTTTTTTTTAGTTTAGACGGTAAAAAAACATAGGGTGTTAGGGTGTCCCATGTAGACGGTTGTGTGTCCCATGGTTTAGATGTCCATGCAGGTTTGGGTGTCCCAAGGGTATCTCACGTATACTTCCATATAGCTTTGATTGCTTATGCAGGGAGGTGTGTCCCCATTGTTTGGGTGCCCAATTGTGAATGTGTCTCACACAGGCAGGTTTTAGGTTTTGTTCACACACTCAAAAAAATATGGCGAATTGTTAAAAAAATGGACGCCTTCTCCAATCTTGAGATTCGCTGAATTGTGAAATTTTCGCCGAAAAACCCCGGGATGCCTCTCGAGGTTTTACGTGGGGGAGGGTGGAGTGCTTTATCCCCCCAGACATGGAATTTTCAGATTTTCCCATTTTTTTCGTGAATGCCTGCAAACGCATGGCGGAAGAAACTGAATAAATCGCTTATTGGCCGCCATTTTGCCACGGCCAACCGAGCAGAACCGAGTTCAAAACCTCGACTCGGCACTTACACCCCCAACGCATCCCATTTTGCCGAAAGGAGTGCGCTTGACGTCGGTGCTTTCGAGGCGCTCGGGTTGCGTTCCCAGGCTAAGTGGCTCTCATCTCGGGCGCTGAAGAGCGCGGAGGAATTTCGGAGCGGCCATTGTGCGCCCCCGAACCCGCCGGGTTGCTCTCGAAACCCACCCTCGCCTAATTCGTGCCTCCTTTTATTTGCGTTTGCACCTGTGCACACACGCGATGAGATTGCGCATATTTGCGGGGCGGGATCCGAACCCCCCACCCCTTTCCGACGCCATCTTGTTGTTGGCAATCTCGCACCCATCGGCCCGGGTTAGTGGGCTAGAGTAGTGTTTCTGGGACATTTTTTTCACTTGCGTGTCAGTGGGCTTCACTGATAAGGTGCGGACGAAGTACCATGTTTTTCACTTATCCGGTTTTTGCATGTCCAGGCTTTTCACCAGGGTGTGTGGAGCGTGTCTTTCACTTATCAGGGTTTGACACCCAGGACCCAGCTCAACGTTATTTTTTTCACTTGTTTTGTATTTTGATTCTGTTCAAAAGATTGTTGTATTGGCCCCTTTTCTCTTAACCGCCATGTCAAACATCTCCTCACAAAATGACATCAATATTGAATGTAGTGATGAATGTTTAAAATGACGTCATCTAGGCCCGACCTCCATTGATCGAAACAATAATCACGGTCGGTGTGCCATCTGGGGGGTGGTTTTGTGGCGAAGCTAGGGTTTTGTTTGTTTTGTTTTTGTTGTTTGCTCGACAATTGTTTGTCGTTTAGCAGCGCGTGTTGTTTGTCCAGAGGGCGCTGTTTGCCCGTCTGAGTGTGACGTCATCTGAGGGAGAAATCCGTTTAGCTTTCAAGAAATAGAAGTCCTTTCTTTTGAATTTCTCCAGTTCCTCCACGTCTCCAGAATGCCCACAGAACTGAGTTTTTCAATTATCCCGAAATTGTCAAACAATTTATTCGCCAATTTCGCCAAGTTCTCAAAGTATCTTTGGAATTATTCCTAATTCTTCAATTTTCCAGACTTCCATGTCTGTCATTGCCTTGGCTGAGCATTTCAGAATTGAACCATTTCTGCAGGAACTCTAGGAATTTCTAAGAATCCTGCTGGAAAATTAATGTTGTCTGGGATCCATCTTGAAAAATTCTTGGCGATTCTCAGAATCTCTTGTTGGAATTTGCTCCGCGTTTCAGAATGTCCCAGAGTCGTTGGCAGCCTTACCACATATTTCAAGAGATTTTGAAGGATTTCACCTTAGTTTTCTGGAAGCTGCCGCCTATCGTCAGGAATTCTTGACATCTCCGAATTTCTTCGCCGGAATCCGTCCAACACCGCAATTTCCATCTTGGACAGTTGCTCCAGGAAGCCGCTGACTAATCCGCTTAATCCGGTTGTTGTTTTCCGGCGCTTCCTACTTAAGAGGCTTGGAGAAACCGCTGATGCAACCGAATTGCGCAAGCGGAAAAAGGATCATGGGATTAAGGATGGGATTACCGCACGCAATTTGGTTTGGCTGACCAATTCTGGAACGTTCTTGGAACGGAGCTGGTTGGTCGTCCTGGAAACACATGGTTTTCGGAAGTCATTGATTTCTCTGGAAGATTTTAAAATTATTCTTTGCTCTGCAGAATCTACTTGAAGAGAAATGATGGACGTCAATTCTTCAAGACTTTTCAGGAAAAACACTTTCTTCTTTGGCCAACGTTTCTTCAGATGACCTTTTCTGGAGAAATACTAGTTCAAAGGTCACTATTCAAAGGACCATTTCTGATACCCAAATTCCTTCATAAGAGGACATTTTCTGGACCTAAATTCCTTCTTCAGAGGACATATTCAGAACAACAACTCCTTCTTCAAAGGACACATTCTGGACGATAGTTCCTTCTTGCCATCCCACCCTCTCCAGTCTTGGGCACCTTTTATGGACGACCCCAATTGAGCAGGACGAATGACAGAAACCCGTGATTGGGACCAGCTGTCACCACTGACGGGTTGCTTACTTAACCCCGCCGGGTTCTGTTTACCCGCGGGGCCTGCTCAGCACCACCAATACGTCACGTGCTGCGTGACCCCGCCTGACCTAACATTTTTCTGCCAACGGGATTCGAATATCGGTTTTTGTCAAAATATTATTCTTTTCAAGTCGATAGCCGAGACAACTTGTGAGCGCCATTTTGTTAGTATTTCTAGTGGGTTCACTTTAAACCCGGGACCGAGTTCGTTGCCAAGCTAGGGGCCGTCCATAAAATACTTCCGGGGCTGACATCGAAAATGACGTCATTTTAACAGCAGCGTACTATAAAGTGACTTTATATCATCTTAGCAATTGTCATTTTTAAAACTAAACCTGAGATAACCTGGCAGAGATATAAACTGAAACAGTGTAGTAGATATCAGTACAAATACATGTATACCGATATGTGGTGATATTGGTAAAAAAATAGTGATATCATTAACCATGCTGATATTAGTAGTCCAAAAACACTACCAGTGATATCAGTAGTAGAGAATCATCACTTACTGATCTTTTAACTTGAGGTAGTGTTCTGTAGAGTCATTAGCTAAAAATGTCATCTAATCATCAAGAAATGATGTCATTTTTAAAACTTAATTTGAGGTAATGTTGACCATGAGTTGGAACATTGCGACATCAGTTTGGCATCCTTTTCTTCTATGCGTCCAATTGCACACAGTTTTGTTACCCCACCACATTCCTCTAACGGCAGACGCCATTTATGGACGACCCCTGGCGGCACCCCCACCCCCTCCCTCGGTCCCCCGGGGGCGCCCAGCGTCTCCCACGCCTGGCGTGTTTTCCTCGCACGTTTTCAGGAGTTGGGCTCTTCGCTACCCCCGAACAATGGCCACTCGAGGTTTCCCAACGCTCCACTTGAACTCACCTTCGCAATGCCCCCCTGTGGTCCACGCAGGTACCACGTCTGCTCACCCCCCGCCACTTCACCCCCACGCATCTTCCAGAAGTGTTTGCCCGCCCTGTCAAGGCGAGTCACGGCTCCCGGAGACACCGTGGCTGCCAAGTTTCAAGAGGTTTATCATTTAGAACGCTTAAAGCCCTCTTGAAGAGGGCAAGAAGGCCGTCCATGAAGGACAAGATGGTCAAAACTGATCTATGTCTAGATGGTATGCTTGGTCACAATACATGTACCAAACAATCCAAAACTCGAGTGTTCTTGGAAACAATGCCGAAACATTCCGAGAAATAAGTGTCCTTGTGAAACGTTCCAAAAATGTTCTTCGTCACATTACCGAAACCTTCCAATGGTGGCGTTCCGAAATTGTCTTGATCGCAGTATGGAAATGTTCCAGTAAGTCCTTGCCGCATTGGTCTTTGTCACAAAGTGAAGGGTCTGAAAATATTCTTGAGAGCAGTACCAAAAACCGTTCCAAAAATGTTCTTGATCACAGTGCCGTAATTTCATTGTTACCATACAAAAGCGTTCCAAAACTGTTATTGGCCGTATCACCAAAGCGTTCCAAAAATGTTCTTGGTCACCTTTCAAAAATCGTTTTCTTAGTTTGACACAGTACAAAAACTTTCTTAATTATAATATCTTAACGGATAAAACGTGTTCTTGGTCACGTTACCAAAACGTTCCAGTAATGTTGTTGATCACAGCAACAAAACGTTCCTAGCGCTGTGACCATGTTGTCCATGCGACCATGTATGGTTGATGCATGCAACCATTGCCCTTCAAGATAGTTTTGGAAACGTGACCAATACTTTGCAGGAGGTGTTCTTGGGCACCTCGCTTAAACGTTCCAACAATGGGCAATGGCGTCGTGGTGTTCTTTAAAACATTTCCGTGGCATCCGTAGATCCTTCGCAGAAATGTTCTCGATCTCGTAAAGCCACAAAGATGGCGTCAGTGATCACGTGACCAATGCTGGTCAGTTGGTGGGAGATTTGTTGTCCTATCAGCGCTTTCCAGAAACCCGTCTGTTAAGTGTTTTTTTCCAGCCGATTCGGAATTGGGGGTGACGTTTCGGGGTTCCTCCCCCCATCGTCCAGCGTTCAATCGATAGCCCTGATAGGATTAGGGTTCCGGTTCCGTCGCCAACAAGGTTTCGCGCTGATATCCGGGGCTTAGCGATATCAGCGCTGGTAAGGCGTCACGTGGTGGCGTCTTGGGCCTAAGCCCTTCAGAACGCCACGGCTTCCGGCATGGGATTCGTGATAGTCCATGATTGCTCATAAACTCTCCAAAGCTTTCCAACTAACTGGCCAGGCTTTGTAAGCACTTCCCATCAACTCTTCGTGATTGGCCGGAATGGCTCCAACAGTTAATGGCAAGTTATGGAATGTCATGGGAAGTTCATCAGTTTCACCTCAACTCCACGATTGTTCACCACTTACGTCAAATTTTTATGACAATCACTGGCTTAAATTTCCATAAACTCTCCACGATTGCTTACGACACATCAACCTTCCACGAATTCCACAACTTAATTTCCGTCAACTGTTGATGATTTCCCACGACTTTTCATTAACTCTCCATGATTGTTCACGACATCCCATCAATCTTCTGATATTCCTCAACTTTACATCAATTCACGAAGTCCTATAATATTCTATCAACATCCAACGAGTTTCCATCAATGTCCTACGATTTTCCATCAATGTCCTACGATTTTCCATCAATACCCTAATAGGCTATGCTTTTCCATCAACGCCCAATGGTTTTCCATCAATTTCCTACGATATTTCATCAATGTTCTCTGCTTTTTGATCAAGGCTTTACGTTATTCCATCATTTCCCACATTTATCCATCCATGCCCTATGCTTTTCCATCGATGCCCTACAATTTTCAACCGATGTCCCATGAGATTTTACATCAGTTTCCTTTGATCTCTCAAATCTCTGGAGACAAAACGTGCAAGAAGAGGATTTCGGTTGCAACAGGGGTCAAGGGTCCAAACCGAAACGCGATCTGCTGTATCAATGCCCGTCCCATCGAATTGCAATCTTGCCTCCTCAATCTGGAATGCCATGACCGTTGATGGCCAGTCAGCCATGTTGTCACTCTCTTTTGGGAGGGGGCAGAGGGCGAAGATTTGTTTTCTTAGCCCCATCATCGGCCAGCCATTGCGCTAATGTCTTGTTTACGTTTCATCCTCTCCATCAACAAACTCAGCCTTGACGTTCCTCGAGTGCTTCCTCTGGTGGCAACAACCTCCTCGAGAGCGTGCAAGGCGAAAACGTGACTTTTCATCGCCATGACCACGTGGATGACATGACTTTTTTGGCTCTCACCTACGCGAGTGTCGAGACGTTCAGTGCCATGGCAGCATGCTAGTCACGTGACACCAGGCCTGTTGCTAGTCATAGTACCAATATGTTCCAAAAATGTTCTCGGTCACACTAACCAAACGTTAAAAAAATGTCCTTGGTCACATCACCAAAGCGTTCTAAAAGTGGTCTTGATCACAGTACTCGAACGTTGCAAAAATGCTCTGAGTCACATTACAAAACCTTTGAAAAAATGTTCTTAGACACGGCACCTAAACGTTCCAAACATGTTCTTAGTCACTGTGTCGCTGTACAAGAACGTTTCAAAAACGCCTTTAGTCGCATTACCAAAGCGTTGTGAAAGTTTTTTTTGTCAAAGTACCTAAACTTCCAAAAAATGTTATTAGCCACAGTACCAAAACCTTTCAAAACGTCGTTTTACTCCATGATACTTTCTTATTTGTAAGCTCCGACATCCACGTATATAAAATCATGGAAACGTACTGCCAGGGCCCTCACTTCCGGTTCCCTGTCCCCCCTGGGGAGGGTCCAAGGTCACCCCCGACTCGTGCTGATGTGTTTGTTCATCGTGATTGATGTTGGGGTGTTTGCCCAAGCGCCCTTATTGTTCCTTGATGAGGGGTGGGGGCAGCAGCGCCGTAGGTGTCGCGTTCGTCCGCGGGGAATTTCCCCTCTCCCGGAATGACGCATTCACGAATTCAATTGTGGAGGGGGGGGGGGGGGCAACAAAGGACCTGTCAAAAATGGGGGAGGTCTGTTTACCCCCTCCCCTCAATCATC
>JAQIXS010004389.1:0-15274 GCA_034700785.1 Rossiulus vilnensis
TGATCTTCAACAATTCTTTTAACGTCATCAAAATTTTATATCGTTACCTAGTAAAGCCAGAGCAACTGCTTGCATTAGAAAATTGTATAACATGATCTAATATGTCTAAATGAATGATCATCTAATTCGTCTTTAATTGCTATTGCTGGAAGTAGCAAAAGAATTAAATGTATTGGAACAATACAGAAAGTTTACCTGTACGACATGGATCTGCGATGGATGGATGCAAAATTTAACCAACTAACCTTCTGTGAAACTAATTTTATCAACCATGTTTCCTTAATTTAGCATTGGAAAATCTCAAACAGACTCGTTGCAAAGCACCGATGTCATACATTTAAGCTTCCTGCTGTTTAAATAATTGTATTTAGCCTCTTCCAGTAATAAAAGAGAAATGAGACAATGATCGACTTGGATGTATTACATCATGCTCTACAACTTTATAATTGAAATATTTGATCTAGCTGAATGACATACATTTTAATGACCTTGAAAGAATTGTTAAATGTCAATTTAGGTGACATTAAACACATGTACATGTATGTTCCTCGTTCATTACTTCATTTATACAATGACATTACCACATTTACCATGTTTCTATTTGTAAGCATTTAGGGGAGGGCAAACAATTCTAATTCTCCCTGAACAGTTACCTTTTTAAATAAAGAGCAAACAGTGTAATCGCAACCTAAGATCAGGGGTTCCCCAACTTTCAACAGGTGCGACTGGCGAACCCATTCATCCCCAGAGCATTTTAAAAATCCATTGTAATTTTCATTACTTCCAATAGCCAAGAGTATATATAGGGGTTGCAACCTATTTGAATTTCGGAATAATTGTACTTTACGAGATTTCCCAAAAACGCATACCATCACGATTTTAAGGTTTGGGACGTTGATAAACATTACTAGAAAGTCAAAAACAAGCGCGGAAACGAGATTGCAATATAAAAAATCAAAAAATGATCACAAAATAACACTAATCTACAATATAGCCTGAATTTCTCAACTCATAAACCTTTGTGATCAGCTTATTTCAGCCACCATTTCTCTGCAGTAACATTCTGATAAATATTACTAAATAGAACGCCGTAGGCCTACCCGAAATTATTTGAGATCGATTATTGTTGCTATTCCGACAGTTTTTTATGGGAAATCTTTATGGAGAAATTACATGTAAATGTATTATAGTTTTGCGTTATTCGGTCTATATTGAACTTAATATACTTTTTGTTTATAATTTTAGAACCTATCGGTGTTGCTTGACAAATTCTTTGCAGTGAAATAAATCGTATAACATGAAGTTATGCTTCCATAGAACATTTGTTGAAACAAATCTTATGAGGAGCCACGGAATGACCCTCGCTAAAATTCAGCCCCCTCTGACAACATAACTGTCGCCAGCATTCGCTTCGGAGTTCATTCGATAATCGCGTGTTAATGAATTTGGTATTTGGAATCAAATCCCATAGAAGTGGGACAGACGATTAGACGAACCATCAAAGAAATCGAACATGTCAAGAAACTTTCAAAAGGACAAAAGACAGAGAAAATAGGTACTTACGATCACTAAACAGCAAGGCGAAGCAAGTAGTTTCTAGCTCGGTTTCGCAGTAAAGAATTTCCGATTGTGAAAGGAACAGAACAAATGCTTAAATTGGAAAGAGAGGAGAAACTGTGACACACATACCCGAACAACCAACTTGAACAAAAGAAAAGTTGAGACTGGCATAAATGGCGCTCTTCTCTCCTGTCGCAGTCCTGTGGACAATACGCCGTAGCTTAGTTCAGTCAAAGACGGACGGTGGCGCCACGCCCTACGGCAATTTCTTTACAGACTTTTCACCTTGTGCGCGGTTCTTTTAATAGTTAAAAACAAGGTGAAAATTGTACATTTGACAAAGGTATCCGGTGAAAACGGCGAATGGAAAAGGCCGAATTCAAAACAGCCGAATGCGAAGGAAGGTAATGTTAGTCCTTGAGCAGAGAAATTGGCATACATCGAACGTTTTCTAAATTAATGCAACTTCATAATGAGCTTCAATTTTGAGTTGTATGCAAATCAATATAAGGAAATTAATAATGCAATATTCACTAAATAATAAACGTTTCAACAGTTTGAAGTGTTTATTAGGTTTCCTGACGTCAATTAAAACTAGGATTTTGATTTAAAAAATAAAATAAAACGAATATATGGATTAGAATTTTTTTTGAGTTTATTTGCTGCAAATTTCTTTTCCTTCCACCTAAAATCCTTGCATTGTGGAAATGCTTTCGGCTAAGCCTTAAACTCATACAAATGCAAACTGACTATATGATAATCGATTAATCGCGCACTAAAACTTTCAACAACAACAACAACAAGGCTATCAGGGGGTTTCTTTACACTACAAGCCTAATTAAGTATGATCATTTATATATCTGGAGTATAATAATAATAAGTTGCGGAAACAAGTATAAGTAGAAATAACCGTTAATATGTACAACAAATGTAAGTATAAGAGTGCTGATTCCTGTATAAGTAATCAAGAAAAGTACCAAACAAGTATATATGTCGTATAATGCGTGATGACAGGAACTTTATATGCCAAACAAGTTATTACGAAAACTAAAGCACATTTCACCAGCTTTCATTTCGGCTCTTGGAATAAATAGAGCCATCAACGGTATTTGCCTATCAGATTTTATAACAATAAAGGTATGATGACAGTGATTGTAAATAGATAAACCATCGAACTGTTGGTCGATTTGTTCGATTGTAAACATAAAAATACTAATGTTAAATAAGGTGCTATGTCACATTTTTGTACAAAACAATTGATTCATTCATTCATCATAAGATAAAAAGTGAGATATTTTTGGTCAAATTTGGCCAAAAATTAAAACATTACACCAGATGAGGGTATTTTTATACACTGAAAGACGAATTTTAAGTTTTACTCATAGAAACTATTTTAAATAATGAGCACTATTTAAAATCATAAAAGCTATGAAATTTTATCAATAATCGTTTTGTAGTATCTGCATTTAGTTAAATTGTTTACTTAACATTCTTTAAAAACTACAACCTGATGCCGTTCGCCAAAATACGTGTAATTTTTATAATGAGCAAGTTTAAAATTGCAATTAAAATTAAGAAATTGTGAGCTTTAATCGGTATTTCGAACATTCATATTTTCTTCCAGGAATAGTGGCCAAGAAGCCCAACCTGCGCGTGGTCGACCTGGGCTGTGGGACCGGGGAGCTCACCCGTTGGCTGGCTAACACCCTGCCAAACTACGACGTTATGGGGGTGTAAATCTCACCCGGGAAGCTTCAAAAGGCCATCGCACTCACCCACCAGGGGCAACGCTTTGAGTAAACGTCCATTGAAAAGTTCGTTTCAAGGGATACGAAGTGGGACCTGATCTTCTCCCAAATCGCAGTGCATTGGATAGACGATCACCGAACCCTCATGCCGAAGCTCTTGCCTCGCATCGTCACTGTTAGTGCAGATGGCAGTGGTGGACGGTCACAACATCAACAAAGAAGCGGACGCTCTGACCTGTTAAGATCGCTTCTGAATCGGCCCATGAACGTCACCCGTGATGAACATTCGGAATAATATTACTGTTAACTTGTTAATAATTATAATTCCAAATGCATCGATTTTAACGCTTTGTGCTAATCTATATATCGCTCGAGTTAATGCATGTTTTATTTATAAGTCATGTGTTTTGTTTTTTTCTATATAAAGCACACGTTAATTAATGAATTTTAACAAAATATAAAATACTTTTCTTGTTCCAGGACGTTAAAATAAATGTTTGTTCAAAATGGCGACAAAAGCTATAGTAAACCAAAATTTCTTTGGTTTTTTGCAAAATTGAACACCTACATGTTTATCCTCGCCCTCTCAACCGTGTAAGCTGCACGTAAGTGAGCACATCGTTCTTGCAACCCCTTTATGGTTAATTGATTCTTATAACAGCGACAGTAAATTCAAAATAAAATTGATAATGTGTTGTTTAATTATTCACTTATCATAAAGGAAAATACACGAGCCGTCATTTCAATGTCTCTTTCCTTCAGGTATTGTGCAGCTCTTCCAGTCTTGTTCAAGGTCGTTCGGTGATAATTTGATCTGTCCAGCACCGTAAAGTTAATATCGCGCAACTGCGAGGAATGCATGATGGACAACATTCTGCCCAGGTAGGACTTTTTGAAAGCATTTGTGACCCCTTGTTGGTCTACGTAGTCCACGATAAATGTGGAATGTTGAATGAATTCGATGACACTAGCCGAGATGTCATTGGTGACAATTGGAGAACGCAGAAGTTCTTGGATGCCTTGAAGGATAATCGTTAAATGTATCTGATGACATCAACCGAGATGTCCTTGATGACGATTCAGCAGAGTGGAGCTTCCTCCTCCCTTCTGAACTGTGAAGTTTAGTTTATTAGGAGAAGTGGATGAAGAATGATCAGATTTCAGATCAGCGCAAGAATTGTCCGGTGATAGGCCAATTCTGGAGACTCGTCTGTTTAGCGATGACACACTTGAAGAGTTATTTTTGGAGAATTCTTCAGCAGAACGAACGTTGGATTTGCTGGATTTTTCTTGAGAAGTCAGATAACCCATCTGGAAGCTGCCTCTCCTACTTTGACTTTGGGTGGAATTTTCTTGGGCATTAGGCAGACCTGCAATGATCCTTCGCTGCCTCTCCACCAGGCTCTGGAGATCATCGATCACCGCAACTGAAGCATCGACCTGCTGCTGAAGATCCTCAACGACCGTTTTCTGTTTGTCAATCTGGACGTGGAGTGAGTCGACGACCCTCACGAAGGTGAGGGCCAATTTTTCTTTGGCATGGCAGCAGGTTGACAGCTGGTTTTGAAGCTGGCGAATCAGGGCGTTTGTGTTGTTAAAGTATTCAGCTAGCGCAGGAATTACTTTCTGTAACTGCCCAAGCTCTAATGAAAGTCGGAGTTCCTTAAAAATATTAACTTCCTGGGACATTTGCTCAAGCTTTGAAACATTGCTAGGATCCATCTTTGAGTATAGTATTTTCACGATCAGTGAAGTTGCAGAGCGTACAACTGGACACTTGATTACTACAGCAGACTCAGCAGGAGAATGGAGTTTAAGGTTTTGGTCCCTGCTTATATAGGGAAATCAGAAACAAATGGGTTGCAAAGGTCGGAGTCAGAAACAAAGGGTTTGCAACTAGCAAAGGTGGTCGATATTTTAAGCCACTTGTCAGTAACGGCTTAAAGTAAGGTCATCAAGACACTTGCAGGACTTTGATCACGTTAATCATCGTCTAAAGGTAGCCTGCATGGCCACAGTAACGACTAAAACGTACTATACAATGCAATGAAACAATGGACCGGAAAGGGGGAATATATACTATGAGCGGTCATTCTTTTATGTAGTTTTGATTTATACTTTTCACGAGGTTGTCTCCTCCTTTTCCGAACTTTCACAAGATTTAGACTCAAACGTTCGACTGCATAATTTGTCTTGCTTGTTTTCTAGGACGTTCTTTTCTAATGTGTTTTTTGCTCTTCCTTTTCCAAAACATAATATGCAGCAATTTCAATTCGCGGTTTTTCTCTTATACTTTCTCATGATTTATCTACAAATTCAAATATAAACTATCATAAATATTTCCAGTGATGTAGTAATAAGCCTATATTGAAAAACTGACAAATGTTTTATGTGTAGGACACTTATTTACATGTCCTAAACATTGTGTTTCAAATAACCTCGTAAATAAAATTTAGGGAAGCGGGGGAATATTAGGAAATTTTCAATTGTTTGGTAAGATATTTCCTTCTGGATGTGTGCATACACTGATTACACTCGTATAAAGAGAAATGTGGTCCTAAATCAGTAACGTTTGATAATTCTTGGAAAGTGTTATCCTATGGCATTCTTCTGTGTAATAACAATTGTAAAGATTAAGAATGGTAACATGTAAAGCATGTGTAAAGACTGAATTTTCAGTTCACCGTTTTCCTTATACACAGTTTTCAGAACAGAAATATTTTGCCAGCTTTTTGGTACAAACGCTAACAATTTACTTAACTGGGATAATACTATCAATCCTCGTAATAGTCAATCGTAATCAATCGTAATAGTAAATGCTTAGAGAGTTTTAAGTTGTTTAAAAGATATGTTTTCAAAATTAATCTTTCAAGTCTTTTAATTGTTCAGCAGAACCAGTGGCGACTACTACTGTCCATGTCTTACAATATTAAGCACTAAATCATTGTCATTGTCCAAACATAGACACTACTAGAAAGGCCGTCGATAAATAGTTTTATTGTAACACTTTATTTAACTTTATCGAAACACGCAATTAGAGATTAGCGTAGATTCCATTATTAGTGATGTAGATATTGTAAACGTTTTCCCAAACTATGGCATTACGAAATAAATCTGTATGAAATTAAGCTCAAATTGTTAATTGTTAACCAATTTTGTTAATTCACACGTGATCGCAAGCGAACATGTACAATATTTTAAAGGCAATCAATTCCTGATTCTCCCAATTGCAACCTAGGCGTGTATCTCATAGTTACTAGTGCACATCGATGAAAGTAATAACATGATTGGACGCACTGTAACTTTCTATATAATTTTATTGATGGATTTGAGTTCATCAATTTTTTTAATATTTGAAGTCATTGTTTGGTTTACTGACAAGGTATTTTAGAAGCTGAAAATAGTTTAAAACCAGCGTAGTGCCACTGACCATAAACGTCAAATGTGTACACAACAGAGCTTGTCGTTTGAACGAAATCAAACTAGTGTTCGCAATATTTTTCACCATTTACTCAACATGTTTCAAAAAATTTTTTGTTTTTGTTTTTAGTAACTTAAATGAATAGTTTGGCAACATTCATTACTGAATATAACCACATATTTGCAGCACAATACCTTATTAAAAACGGAACAAAGAGAAACGCAGCATGCGACAAAAACATCATTGGAACAATATCAGTGTGACAATTTCAACAGTTAAAAAAACCTTAATAAAAGATGAAGTGGTAATGTTAAAGGTTTCAAACTGGGCATGAGAAGCATAAATCGCATGTAATTATAAATCGATTATTCAAGATATTATCCTTTAAAACCAAAAGTAGCTTCCTGATACAAAATATACAGTTTATTTAGCATTAGTGTCATCAATCGATATTCAAGCGATATTTTAATATACACTGTATATGTACACATTTACGTAAATGTAAAGAAACATTATGCATCGTAAATTATAATTGCTGACCTTAAAGATCTTTAATTTCTCAAGCGGACCCCTACAGGATCGATACTAAATGGCATTAACCATGAAGTCTTTCAATGAAATTTTCATCTACCATTAATTCTCAGCCTTACAAGGTCATTACAAGTTACAATTCCTATCATAACTGGCGATAATTTCATTACAGTCGACCTAACACGTTCATACGTAATGTCATTAATGTCATTAGCATAAGGAAATGCCATGATTAATGATCGTGTAGGGTCCGCTTTACGGAAGACTGGGACGCGAATGCTACGGAATTTCATATTATCACTTGGACCTCTGACCAACTTGGTTCGTTAAATGATGCAAATTCTATTTCCATACACTGTAATTTCGATTATTAAAACTTACTTAATTACTTACTTAATCTGGCCAATTGTTAAAGATCCTTAATTTCTAAAAGAAATTTCGTGCAATTAATCAACAAATATTTAGCAGCAACATTTAGTACTCTTTCGGTATTAAAACGAATTAGGGTATCCTTTAAGGTTTAAATGAATTAATAAGCTACACACAACAAATTGTTTCAATTTGTTATTTTGGAATTTAATGATGTTTGATGAGTTTAAGAAGTAACTGCAGCGCAACTAACCTGCAAACACCCTTGTTTTTCCCTTAAAAGCGACTGTTTTCTCAGCCACTTACCAGTCTCAAGAATTCGATATTCTGGCGAATGGGTTTTTGGGGTTACAGCCCTACTCATTATGTTAATATTACCTGTATTCATTACTCCATCATTTGGCCTACCTGTCAGCCTACACACGATCATGTTAATTCCCATCATTACTGGAAAAGATTAGCTGAACGTAGACAATCTTTACTAAATGACATTACCGAAGACGTCATTTTCACATCATTAGGCCTACTTGTCAGCAGAACAATTCAGACTTATATCCCGCAATGTACAAAGGAAAATTGCTCTCTACTTATTTTAAAAATAAATAAAAAGTGACTTTTTTACTACGTCGCCTAGGTTGCATCCAGCAAAAATAGCCGCCAAATTCCAGCTGAATTCTCTCCAGTCGTAAACATCGAGTTGAAAAGTAACACGGTGTGTCTTATATTCCAGTAAATGCGTGACTTATGGCCATTCCACAACGTGCACAGATTTGAGTGCACAGATAACACAATATCTAAACTTGCTAACGATTCTTGTCTTCAGTAGATTAGTGGCACATGTTCGAGCTCATTCGCTCCAAGTCATTCTCGCATCTAAAAGTCAGATTTAGCAATTTAAAACTTCAAACATTTTTCAGCATATCAGAGAATAGTAGTTTTCTGAAATCTTCTTTATTTCTAGTCTATAGACCTTGTAGTATGCCATGCAGTTTTCATAGCAGTTTTCACCGGTTAAACAACGGTTTCCCCTACCTGCTTAATACCTTTCTAACCCAAGGTAAAAACAATGCCATAGTGATTCTAACATGTATGTACATGCAACAAATTTTAGAAAAATATCAATATTTATAACATTTACAGGAAAATGCTTTATGCAAGGTTTCACCATGTATTGTTATATGTTAAAACACATTCATTAAGCAAGGTCCATTTCAAACACTCCAGAATGGAATGTAAAGTTTACTGGAACTTTTAACCTTGAATTCGGTTAATTAAATGAAGATGTTTGTTAAGATTGTGTTGCGGATAAGAATTGATTATGCCGGGATATCCGTTCCCAAATGCAGAGGATTTTCATTAAAAAACTGAATTAATTGGAGTTTATGAGACTAAAAGAAAATATTAAGTTAATAATAGACGTTTCAATGAGTTGAGCAATATTTAAGACAACAGGTACTTAAAAACTGTAAGATTGTCTGCAACAAAAGAATATACCAAGAGAATTTACCAAAAAGGAAACATTAATCTTCGCTTTTGGAGGCTTAAGAGAAAAACAATTATCATAAGTCAGGAAAAATTATGTTTTGTAGAAATATTAACTTAAATCGATTAGTTTTTATGTTTTTTTTTAAAAGTTAGATAGTAGAGTTACTTTTATTAACAATGTTTCTTAAAAAAATGAGCCCATGTGCATTTTAATGTATCCCTTGCCATTTTTAACCATTTTATAGCTGCATAATATAGAGAAAAGCATATTTATAGTATCATTACTAACTTGCAAAGCGAGATCACAGTAATTTAATTATATATTTTTAAATACAGGGTAAGACATGTGCCTCGATCTCACGAATAATGTTAACTTGTAAATAATTATAATACTAAATGTCCGGATTTTTAATGCTTCATTACGCTTTGTGCATAAGCGTTTTTTAATCTTCCTGCTTGTTGTCAAACTAAATGTTACCAATAAATTATCATTTCTAATAGCTTTTAAAAATGTTTACTTCTGGACTTTAACCCTCCCGTAAGGCAGGCGTCTATTAGATCCAAGGTGACCACATTACCTGAGCATCTTAAATAAAATGTAGTGGAAGTGGTATCGGGTAAATATCAAGATATGAAATGGGTAGGCAAGATGTTTCTTTTAAGGTGTGTGCGTACATTCGTGGTAAGATGAATGTGGTCTACAATCCGTAACTTGAAATAATTTTTTGAAAATTTATATTCACTATATTCTCTTAGGTATTAATATTTACAAGTGTAGATTGTAAGCTAACATTGCCTAAAGTTTATCATCTCAATTTCAAATATTTTCGTCTATATTCTTTCGCAAGAAACTGTTGAAAAGCAACAGCGAAATTCCTCAATTTTAGATAAATGTAAGCAATTTTCCATTACGATGTTCCATTGCTAATAGAAAATAGAAATAGAAAAGTAAAAATATGTATTTTAAAATACTCGTAAACTTTTTATCAAAATTAATCCGATGCGTTTATCTCTCAAAATAATCAGGGAAATTTAGAATGCAGCATGTAATGAAAATTAAATAAACATTTGTACAAGCTTGGTCACCCTGTCTGTAGCCTCGCATTATGAGAGGTTAACTAATCACATCATTTCTGACATTTTATGAAACATTTCTAAATGTATGTTGACATTTGCAGATGACGTTACCAAAGGACATTACAAAATAGTAATCCATCATTACTTATCAGCGTATAGCCTACACGTTAACCTAGCTTTTTAAATTGTCATCATTATAAGCAAACAAATAATTTCAGTTTGTCTTACACAATCAATAGTAATGCCATTCCGCTAGTGACTTCAGCACTAATCGTGTTAGGTCTGCTATATGGACGTCATTAATAAAGTCGAAACCTTTGCGATATACGCTAATACCTCGTTCACACCAGCCACTTTAATTCATGATTGCTCGGCAGTTCACGATTCGACTCGTAGGTGTGAACGGTGTCTGCACGCCGATTCATGATTGAAACCCCGTTGACCGAGCAGAGTTTCTGAAAGTCCGTTGGCTAGCCAAATCTGATTCGCACAGTGTTGCCACTCAACTTCTCCTTATATATATTCTAAATCGGGAATTAACTTTATAAAGACTGGTTGTCTGGCACGGCTGCTGCGAGGGAATAACAAAAGAGCGTGAGTGGGATTTTTGTTGTGCTTTTATTTAAAAGGTGCATATATTGTGCTATAACATCACATTTGTTGCAGATTGTTGCCTAACTGGTGCAAAATATGAAACCCAATCATGCCTGGAAAGCATGCTGAAAAGAACATCTTTCATTACCAAAATGAAATCAGTATTTCATTTTGTTATACCTAACCATATGTTTTTTTTACTATAGTTAAGATTTCTACGTTTGTAGGTGTAATCAGGAGATATTTGTCCCATTCATCTTTCAGTGGTTTTAAATGGTATGTATAAAAAAAATAAAAAATATTGTTTGATATACTACTGCAGAGACATTTTAGCATGAAATATAATTGAAAATGACTAAATGCAATAATATATCATATAAGAGTTTGAAAATCATGGTGCATTACCTCACGAGGCATGGACGATTATACTTTCTCGAACACTTGCAAACATATTATTGGCAGTGAATATTAAGACAGTATTATACTGTATATTAAGACAATTAAAATTTTTTCTCATGGTTGAGACATTCTGGCATTTTCACCTTACACCTTAGATATACAGTATTACTTGAGTATTTTAAAATCAGTTTGAGAACCACTGCATTTTACACCTGTTACAAACAGAAAGCAGACATAGGCAATTTCCTTGTCAAAATGTACTGGAAGCAATCATTAATTGAAAGCAGTTCCATAAACATGATATCAAAATGAAAGGACAATTATAATAAAAGATTTAATTGCAATTGAAATTTAAGCCAAATGAAATGCAGTTGCTTGAAATTTTTACAGGAAGTGTCAGTCTAATTCAGGAAAATACTTAGTTTTAAAACTTTAAATTACAGTGTTTGAGAGTGTTCCAATGAGTGTTGCAATGTTTTGTCTCATTTTGTACAACATGTAGTGTCATTTCATTATTTTACATTTGCAAATATTTAGCATGTCAAAAAAACCTAGGAAAGCGGCCATCGTTCGGAGTGACGATGCCACTAATGGCTTGATTGCTGTTTCGGGAGAAGTTATTGGGGATCTTCGCCGCACCAAACGGAATCGAACAGTGTACACTAAAATGTCTGAGGAACTGCTGTCCAGGCATAACTTGCAGTTTACCTGGACAGAGGTCAAAAACAAGATTGACAATTTGACGAGATTTTACCGATAAGCATATTGTAATTCAGCTTTTTGTTACAAATAAACATTGCTTAATGTTTATATATTATTTACAGCAAAGAAAAATCGAGGCTGACTTCGGGGTGCAGTTCGTCGACTTGGAAGTTCTTCGCAGCCGTCAATGCTATTATTGGTAGTTTTGCTTGCCATGATGACAGTCTCGTAGTTGATAGCACAAGGATAACTACACAGGTAAGTTACACATCTGTAAATATCATGGAATGTGGTTTGTTGAGGACAGAACTTGTATTTCTTTTTAAACCTTTATTTAAATCCTTCAGGAATTAGTTGTAACTGGTAGTTAAGTCACCAGTGATGGTGAACATGCGATATCCTTGACACCATCAATGCTGGCATCAACAGACGATGTGGAAATTGAAGATGGCAATTTTCTTAGCGAAGGCAGCTTTAATCAGCAGCCTGATTTATATGGCAGCAGTACTAGCTCACCCATTGATGTGCAGCACCGAACTGAGAGGAAGAACACCACCCAAACTTCTGAGATGCAAGCCTCCATCAGACGTTTTTGTGCTCGACAAATCATCATAGAAGATTAAATGCGGGAAGCTGCGTGAGTGCAGACAGATATTACAAAGACAGACTGTGCTACAGGAGCAGCAGGTGGAGCTACAGCAGCAGCAGATGCAGCTACAGAGCGAGCAGCAGGAGCATGACAGGCAATACAAAGCACAGATGCTACAACTACTTTTGCAATTACTGAAACAATGATGTATCTGCTGAGGTAAAGGCCATGATTTCAGCATTTTAAGACAAGATTTTTAAGTGACCAGATAAATTATTACTATGCTAAAACTCTTCATTTTGTTTTCTTTCAGACTTGAGATGCTGTTTAGGAAGCTCTATAAGTTGTAATTTTAATACGTGTAATTTGAAAAATTGTACTTAATGCCTTAATAAATAATTTGTTTTTATAGTTTGTTGTGTTAATGGCCTAGTTTGTGCAGAGGGTGAATGCAGTGTCCATGAGAAAACATTACATTACATCGAGACATGCATATTCTAAAAGCTGGGATAAAATGTTACAATTAGAAATACAAACACCAAGTTATGGAAATATACATTTATTCAGCCTGATCCCTGGGCGTAAATCAAACTAAGGATTTTCTGAGAATGCGGAATCTACCTTTCAGTCGCCCAAATGCATTCTCGATGACACGACGAGCACGGGACAACTGGAAATTAAACTGGCGCATAGCACTGTTAAGATGAACATCTGGGTACGGTTTTAGCAGGTTCTGCAATAGAGGGAATGCGGAATCTGCTAAAATCACAGGTTCCATATGTAATCCTGCAATTTCCTTAGCAGACTGCTGTAATAATGCATTTTGGTTAATAAATCGGGCCAGGGAGGATTCGTTCAAGACACATGCATCATTTATTATTAAGACTAATTGTTCTTAGAAATTTACTCCTTTCTGTGGTCGTAAGAACCTCAATGTTGTGCTTGCTTGATTCCCAGGATGCTGAGATTTTCGAAGTGGTAGACTCGCCAAAAATCCGAATTTATCTCGTAAATTTGCAGTTATCCGTTCATTTAAGACATTCCAACTTGTAGAGTATGTTTTGGACGTTAGGTTGAAATTGATCTGTTATCTATTAGAACTTTTCTTTATTTCTTAGACATTAAACAAACTTGAGCAAAAGCCCATTACAAGTTGAAGCAAAAACAAAAAGGGGAATAAGAAGGAAGGGTTTTTGCTAAGTTGACCTTTTTATACTGCATGAAGAGGTGACGTCAGCAGGTTTCTCTGAGAAGGATTAGTGGGTCCATACCTCCTTGGCTGGAGTGCCCTATGAGCAGATAAACGTCAAAGCTAGTGACGTTTATCTCCGCCTTTCTCGAAATGTTAATTTTTGGTAGCTGAGTTCCCTAGACTTCTTAATCGTCTATGGTTTTGGGAAAAAAACCTTAACAAACCCCCCCTCGATTTGAAGTCTGGTGACTACGGTAGGTTGTCTGGTCCTATGAACCTGTTGACAGGGGAACTAAAGATTATTGATTAGTTTCCTGAGTGTTGACGAAAACACTGTTGACAAAGTTGTTCAAAGCGGGGGCACTTTGTGGCTTGGTGAATGCATAGGCTAAATTTAGTTTGCCACTTACGCTTTTCAATAGAAAATATCCTCTTGACAGCCAATCTTTGACAAAATGATATTTGATGTCAATATGTTTGGTTCTGACCGTTTCCGAATAATTTTACAGAAATGGATGGCTGCCAGTGAGTCGGATAGTGGCGTGGGCTGGTAATTTAGGATGCTTACCGGTTAGAATTCTTTGAAGACTCTGCTTAACCAATGCAGTTCCCTTAAGCAGTTGACGACTGCCATAAACTCCGATTCCATACTTGAGAGGGCTACAACTGATTGTTTCTTACATCCCCATAAGAGGGGTGCGCCACCTAGAAAAATTATAAATCCTCCAAACGACTTTCGGTCTTCCCGATCGCTGGCCCATGATGCGTCAGTGTATGCTATGAGCGAGTCATCTGTACATTCCGACAAACCTATGCCTAAATGTTCAGAGTTAACTGTATATTGGAGGACGTGCATTAATAATTTTTCGTTATGGAGGTCAAAACTTGTGTTGTACTGTGACAGCAGGATGACGCTAAATAGGAGATCTGGTCTGGTACGTGTTGCTAGAAAGAGAAGACTTCCTACTAGAGATCTGTACGGGAACGTGGAGTTGTTTTGGCCTTGTTCTTTCGGTCGTTGAACTGTTGTTCCGACTTGTAGTGGGACCTTGACTATGTTGTTTGGAGATAACCCAAAGCCTGTGCCAAGGACCGTATGAATGGCCTCTGATGTAGCCTGATCTCATGGTTATTCCTCTCGAATACAACACCCAGCAGCTTCTTGATGAGGCCCAAATTGACCACGTCAAATATCTTTGCTATGGACAGTGACACATCCTCCAAGATCTTTAGGGTTTTTGCTAGGAGAACGAGGTCGTCTACATAGAATAGGAGGATTACCTCGTTCGCCATCCTGAATACGCAGGAGAAACTAGGAACCTTTTGGAATCCCAAGGTGAGGAGTTATTGTACCAGTCGTTGATACCACTGTCGGCCTGATTGGTGTAAGCCATATAAGGCTCTCTTCAGGCAGAAGACCCATTCCGGTTCGTTCTGGCTCCTATATCCTTCTGGGATGGATACAAAAGTTAGTTCCTCTAGGTGGCCGTACAAATAGGCGCACTTTATACCTCGTTCACACCAGAACTTAATCAGATTTGAGGGTGACGTGCGTCCGTCGATTCACGAATACGAAACGCACTCCAAAAGAGGGGTGTTCACACCAC
>JAQIXS010004390.1:0-15272 GCA_034700785.1 Rossiulus vilnensis
CTCAGTTGATTGAGGATTTCGATTTGGACATCAGTTATTTAGCCTAAGAATGGCTTTTTTCCAGAACAGAAATTTGCAATTTACAGAATGTCATTTCCTTCTATTCTTCTAGGGACAGCACCTAACATTGATCTATTCCAAACATTCTTATCAAGGTCGAACCAATAGGATGGCCAGCCTGTAAAAATAAACACATTTTTTGCTTCACATAGGCCTACTTGTAGTAGCATTTCTTTTACCACATAGAATTGGTCGTCCACTAGGGTTTTTATTATTTTAATATACACCAGAGATAAATATGCGACCTCCCTGCAATGCAAGCACCATTGAATGCTTTCAAATGTATCCAATTTGTTCTTAAAATAAACATGACATCTTCAAATAATTAAAAATAACGCAGACCCTGGTGGATAATCAATTCTATATGGGGCAAAATAATATATTTAGCAATTATAATAAGTATTTAAAGCAATTATGTGGGGAGTTATTTTTGTGCATGGTGGACACCCCTTTTGGGTCGACCTTAATGGAGATATAATATGGCATTTGGCATGTTGACAATAAATTGTAACAGATTAAAATAAACGATCTTATCTTTCAATTGGCTGCAATGACATTCATTCGAATTGCTGCGCATTAACAACAATAAAAACACTGAAAAGCTAATGACTGAATTACTTACCATAAATTGTTTTCGACCATCCAAATAAAGTATAAACAGGTGCTGATAGCTTATATTAGATTTGGCAAAAAAAACCATGCAATGTCGTCATCAACAGAATTAGCTACTTGCTATCGCCACAAATCAGAGCCAAATGTTTGAAAATACCACTCGTAAAAATATAAATAACTAAAGGGCACACCAAGGGCTCTTATAAGCCTAAAATGTAATAACAAATCAATAAACAAGAAAAAACCCACCGAATGACAATTCTTTTGATTAATTACAAACGTATGCTTTGTAGTCACAAAGCATTACCAAGAATTTAATCGAAGTCCCAGTGACCAACTATAAAGCCTGTCACAAGAAAATGCCATTTGTGTATATAAATCAAATGCTCCGAGGGACGAATATAGTAAACCTAAAGCATCAATCAGTACTTCTGGCATTTTGTTAAAGGAGAAAAATCGATGAGCCAAGGCTTTTATTATGGGCAATGCCGAAGAGGCGGTAACAAAGAAACTCCATCATCAATGACCCGTTCATGGTCAATTTGACAGATTTCAGACTATAACCCTGTGGACATTGTTCCGAACGAAGGAAATAAAATTAGATAATTGCAATACTGTGTTAGATAACATAGTAGTTAATGACGTTCTCCAGCATACAAGCCACGACAAAACAGGTAACTAGCATGCGACGATGCAAAGAAAATTATTGGGCACTTCTACTTACTGTAAGGGGAATTTCATTGAGCACAGAAGGCTCTTTCACCTTCCCCATACCGCTGCCCTCTGTGAAACATATCGGTACGCTGGCGGCATGGGGTTCATCAGGAGCACCACCGAGGCCCTGGACCGAGGGAAATACAGAAACGCTGAGATCTGCTGAAAAAGAAAAAAACAAACAAACTTTGAGACCTTCGGGTTTTTCACGCAAATTACCTAATTTAAGGGCATTGCATTATTCTTAGAAACGCAATATATGTGTCATGGTTTCAAAACGGCCATTAACTGATAGGCAAACGCACTATCGATTTTTTTTTGCCTGAATTGATATTGTTGCACTAACACAGTAAATAACGAAAACACGCAATAAAAAGTGTTATCAATTAAACACTCAAATACTGTCAACACATTCTTATCAAATGTGCCAATTTCTTGAACCGCAAATGCATGTACAATGTAAAGGGCAATAACAGAACACCAGTTAGAAAAAAAAAACAAGCACAACTTCTACAAGCGCTTTGAAATGAAAATCTGTCAATTTTCAACAAGTTCATGCCTGTTGAAAACAAAAATTCGTCGAATTTCCTGGTTGTTTTGAATACATAGGCTATATTAAGATATCACTTTAAACAAATAGTTTTAAACTGCATAATATAGACTTTATAGAGATTTTCTAAAAGATTCTTCGAATTTCCTTGAAATAGGCTACTAATTCCAAAATGTATTCCCAGATAGAAAAATAGTTCCATTTCATTCAAAGTAATACATGTAATGAAAAAAGTTTATTTTTATTGTTCTAGATTTCTCCGGAGGTTAAACTTGTCCAAAAATTGGCAGACATGTATTATTTTAGGGTTTTGTTTTCAATTTTTAAACACTGATAATGAGATCGCCGTCGGATTTTTTTTTCAAACGACATCACAAATCGTGGATTTTAGTATACATTTTTATACAAAAAATTACGTATTATTATTAATTAAACGAATGCAACAGGCGAAAATGTTTAAAAACAACTATATCTTATATTTTTGTGCAAAAATATTGCAGAAAGATAACCTGTTAAATACGAGCAAAATGTTAATTTAGCCAGATTTAGCTTGTATTTCGGTGCAAAAAAATTGTAGAAGCATAGCCTATTAATTAATGTAGCTAAATGCGCTAATTTTAGACAGCCAAGATCACAAACCATATCCGAACCAAAGTACGGAAATTACTCGTACATTTTTGCTTCAAATACTACAGATAACTTAATATCATAAATTTAATGGAAATGTGCAATACATGGAAAAAAAACAATGCCCTCCTTCGGGGGTTTGAAAGCTGGGAAAAAACAGTTTTCGGAGGTCACAGGTCGCATGCTGGCCCTTATTAGATATTTTTAAATGACGCAAAATACATCACACTAGTGGACGACCAATTCTATATTGAGAGAACTATTTTAGCACTTCTAATAAGTAGGCCTAATTGAAGGAAAAATGCCTGAAGTAACAAACCGTAGATATAAGCTAAAACTTAAGAGAAATTTGCTCAAAACATTAACGATGTCATTTTCCGTCCGTATATTTTCCAGTAAATATTTCACACTATAGGACTAAGCAAGTATTTTCTAGAATCGCAGAATTGCTGATTCTTGGGCCCCTTTTAAGGATCAGCAATTCGCAAATTAGGTGCAAGAGCCAGTCGAACGTCCCTGAAACTGCCTATCAGGCGTAAAGAAATCTAAACTATTGGTCAATGCCTTCATAGACAACACAACAATACGTGTACATATATTATCTTTAAAAACTGGATGAACGCGATCGTCGAAGAAACGAGGCCAGTGGAAATTTCCGTTCGTCGTCACCTCCCCTCCCAACGAAGATATAAACCTACACAGTGAAGTCCTGCTTTGCACGTTTTGGCCGAAAAAAAAGCAAAACAGCACTTGGGCATGACTCCCTTTAAAAAAAAAGCTAACAGGGGTTCAGTTTGCACGTTTCATAACAGTCCCACGACTTTGAAAGGAATGCGGAGCTAAAATTAAAAACTACAGTGTGGGCCAAGTTCGCTTTGACTAGTTTACTAACATAACAAGTTCTCTGAATAGTTTCACCCTTTACCGATACGACCGCTTTGCTGCTGACGTCTTAGTAACACGAACAAGCTATTGCTCTATTGAAGCGCCCATACTACATAATGTTTGTGTATTATCCGCTCAAATGCTTTTTTCGTTTTCATTATGCTGCCCGATGTAACTCAATCGAAAATCAAGCTAAACAATCTTTAAAATGTGCCACTTACTGAAAATCATTACAAACAAACGTAGGAAAAGCCATTGATTTTAATTTATTAAATCTTACAGGCACCATCTTAAGAGAATCTTACTGATTAGGGCCCTAACCTACAGCTAACTCCGGCTGTCATACACTGCACACTTGAAATCCTGAATATCTAATATCCCATTCCCAAATTGAGTTTTTTTTCTTAATGCGAGTAAATAGTGTCACATAATTTGTCAATATTGTTTTTCGTTTATAATCAAGTCCATATAACGCCTACATGCATAAAAGCAATCTTAACCCGAAAGGTGATTGGTAATGGACATGATATGTGTAGGCTACAAAAACAAGATTAGCATCACATTGAGAATTATATTCTTTTGTCGCCTTGATCTGGTTAATAACTTACATTTCGACAGACTAAAAAAAATTACAATCACTAGGTGTGGTATTAATTGCAGTTTTATAGGGAAATCCAACAAATCCCCCTTCCCCCCCTCACACACGGCATTTTAATGTTGACTTAGGGCCGATATACCATTGTAGGTTAACGGAAAGATTAAACTGGGGAGGTTACATATAACCACAAGTTAACCTAAGGGTTAATAGGTTTTTGTTGCATCATTTTACTATAAGGAGTTTTAACCCAGGTTAATGTAAACATGGCGATGGACCGTTTCGCTAGGAATTGCGGGAAAATTACCCTGCCTATTAGCTGGTTTAAGGTTAACCCGTGGTTAACTGCTAACCTGCTGTAATGCAATGCTTTTCCTTAGTTAACTAGAAGTTTAGCTCGGATTTTGCTTAACTTCCGGTCCCAAGGGTACAGAGTTTTAACTAATGATAAATGTATTTGGGACTAAATGAATCTTGCAAAAAAAACTTAAATAGGCTATTTCAATCTAAAATGTTAGTTTGGTCAAACACCCACAATACCCTTCCAAACTGGGTTTCTTACAACAAACTAAGTCTGCTTGATCATTAAACAATTAATATGGGATTTATTATAAGTGCTGAATAGGAGGGTCATGCGTTTTCCATTAACGCAAAGGAGATTAGCTAAGATCATATTTCAGCACGTTTTCAAGTTTAAAGATGAACTGTTTCAAGTGGTGATCCGGTGGAATGTAATTTAGGCTAATGTTTTCATCAAACCACTCTTATCAACCTGATAATTAGTAAGCAATTAATATAATGGAATAAAGTTACGAAAATATCTCTGCTTAAGTATCTTACACATGATTTACTTACAACAAATTGGTCTATATCAATTTAATAAACAGTTATTACGTAACGGCATTTTAACAAGGATCGGCCAGTTCAGTGAAGTCTTACTACTTAGCGGCATTCAGTTTTCCTTATCAGCTAAAATTAGGCGTTGTTTCTAAAAGCACTTCGCAGGCGCAATTGATAAAGGAAATAGTGCAGACACAAATCAACTGTCTACAATTAGTATATGCTCGTTTATAACATCACTGATCAAACCTAAGATGGTATTCTGAAATGAGTGGTTGACAAATGGTGCATCTGTGGCAGGTTCTATACCAACTACAAGCATGCCAAGATACATGTAGGCTATATGCTCAAGGTTGCGATTTCTGTAAACAGTTTAAAACATTTCTCCGTCCAAATGCAGTAATTTGGGTTTAACTGTCATCCGTTCTAAATTTCGCGGGGACATATTTAATGATACTCCAAGGATGAATAAGGTCAATTAATATGGATTGGTCCTTAGAAACATTGTTAGACTGCTGGGTACATTATCCATCATGTTGGATTATTCTGGATTACGGCGGTTCCAGTCGCTGTTTTACCAACAAGACCACGCCTACTAGTAACCCATTGGTTGTATTAACCGTCGATCAATGAAAGATTGTCAGACCAGGTTTAACCTAACTTGTAGTTTTTAAATAAGCTCACATTAAATTCTCCTTAACACTGGGATGCATTTTAGCATCCCCCTTTCTCCTCAGATTTCTCCAAGCCACTTCATAATACAGACCTACATAATTTCAATAAAAATACACATCTATTGCCAGATTTAATCAGCAGTGGTAATTAGAGCCTACTATAAAGTGATGAAGGGTGTTATTTAGTTTAAATCTCATTCTGATATCCAGACTAGTCAACATAATTTCCACACTTTTAAAAACGAAAATAAATTCGCTGGATTGGCATAAAATATCGCGAAGGCTACTAGTTCAAAGATGTAGTAATCATTCGCTCTAGTAATCATTTTCGAAGAAAAAATTCTGCCATGCAAAATTAACTGTTTTTGCGCTCGTTCATTGGCTTTTCACAGTTGGTCGAATTTTATTCAAGGTTGTTGCTGCTAGACCTACTTCATCGCAAATCGATGCAGTTGGACCAATTATTATAACGCTGCTCCCAGCGCGGCCACTCAGCAATGCCCAATAAACGCAAAATATTCTACATTTTCGCATTAAATAATAGCATTTAATGCAATTGGCGCAATCTTCATCACGCCTGAATGACATGAGGAAAATTAAGATGGCGGCCAATTTGTTTACGTGACGTTGATAAAAAAAAATCGCCATTAACAAATTTCTTACCTCACGTTATTAGACGAAACGTTGGTTAAAGCAGGCATGATTTCTGACGATTTTTCTTTACTGTGGATATCCGTTAATAAAGCTTCAGCAGCAGACTCAAACATATCTCCAATGTCCGAACCGAAAAACCAACCGAGATGCACCCCGTTGAAAGTCCTACAGCAAATGGCAACAAAAGCTGGCCGTCTTCTAGCATGAGTGGAAAAATGAACGCAGTGACGTCACGCGACTCTCCCTTTCCAGCTGAAACAAGATTCCGAATGAAATTGCGCAAACTGCAATCATTCAAACAGCGATACGCGCTTAAATCGAGTCAGGATTTTAGAAATTCTGAGCTAGTCCACTCAAAAACAAATGCCACAATGATTTCGTTGTGAATTTTCCCGAAATCTGCGACGATGGAAAAATGACGTCACGGATGACGTTGCAGGCGCCTGCAACGTCATAACCCCTCAGCTGGTTGCCGTGGCAACCGAGGGATCTAGGTCGCTACGTCGAGATGCTATTCTCGTCTGACATTTGCCTCAAATCAATAAAAAAAACATGCAATCCTGCACCATTTCTGTGCTTACTGGTGTGGTATGCGTTGCACAAGCGATATACATTTTTGGCTTGGTCCTGGGCAAAAGTTCAATTTGTACACAATTCAACAAAGTGTGAAATTTTTCCCAGCTAATCGGAATTAAATGCCATTATGTCAATAACACATTAATGTAAAAATGATTAATGATCTTTTCTTCAAATAAATCAAGACTACCAGTTGCAAATTAAATCTGCACGGGATCAGCTTTTACCCTAACCTGGCGAATTTAGTAGGCCTAAATTCAGATCGAAACAATATTCAAAACAAATTTTAATTAAAATGGTTCAATGCCACAGCAGGATCAATATTCTACACCAAAACTTGAATTATTTATAATATTTTAATGTGCTTCTTTATCGCAAATCTTCAAATGAAATATCACATGTTGGTAAAACTAAATTAATTTACTGATCAACATTTAATGGGTACATCATGATAACTAACAGACAATGGGCACATGCTGATATCCGAGTTGAGCCTGAGCATGTAACACAAACGTCTGCATGTATCTGCAAAGCCCACCTTCAAACGTTTCAGAGGCAGTACTTAAGCCCAATTCAACTTGGAATCATCAGAATTTGGGAGGTTGCTAATATCTTTACAAAGCATACTTCATAATAGTTTGTTACCAGGAAGTGCAGTTTGCATGCACAGGATAGTAATTAAGAATGTTTTTCTTTCCAAAACAGAATAGAAATTTCTGTAATACTGAAAGAGAAGAATCTAAAACAAAAAAATACAACACTAGACATTAATTCATCAAAGTACATTTGTTTTCATAGTTTTGATGGTCAAGCCTTCTGATTGTGACAATTTCACATTGGAATCAAAATTCTACACGACACTTTAGTGCATGCATTTTACAATGCAATTAGACCTTGAAAATCATTTTCCAACTATGCAGATTCAATTGGTGATCATTCAGGGTTCCCAAAAACTGGAAATAAAGACTTTTATTCTCAATGTTTTATTAGACTGACTGGAGCCTCAAGAAATAATTGAGATATTTTCATGTGAATAGTACAACTCTTAGTCTGATTCTTAACATTTTCTGTAGCTACTAATCCTTGAGCGTCAAAATTATGTCAAGCTAAATGCACTTATCAGCTCAAAAAAAAAAACGAATTCTCGCAAATTTATCTGATAAAACCCTGTCAAAATATGTGGATAATTAATAACAAAATAATACGTAACTGAGATAATAAATCAATGAAAAACAAGGTTCAATAATAATAGTAATAATAAACAAATTGATAAGGACAGCTGTTTCTATAAATAAAACAGATACTAGCATGTGTACAGAACTAGAAATGAAGGCCCAAGCATTTAGAGACTTGACTCATTATAAGTCAACTTCTCTGGAGTCACACAGAGAAGATGATGAAACATGACCAGATGAAAAGGACTGCAAGCTGCAATGCAGCTCAGTAAAGTGAGGCCGACGATCAGGGTTGTATTCCCAACAACGTAACATCAATTGATAAACATCATCAGGAGTATCTTCCGGTGGTGGCATACGGTATCCTTTAACAAAAAAATATCAAGTCAAAAACGTCCTTTTAACTAGTCAAATAGCAAACTAAAACGCATATATTACCCGAATCAATCAATTCCCGTGCTTTGCTGTTTGACTGTCCACTGTAAGGAGTACTTCCTGAAGAAAAAATTTCCCACATAAGGACTCCATAGCTCCAGACATCGCATAATGAAGTATATTTCCCTGAAAAATAGTAAATGCATCATAGCTCACATTTAACACTTGATCATCAGAAGGTTGAAATTGAGTCATTTAAAAAATTCTAGTAGTGGTCTCCTGACATCAAATGTTTAATGTATTGAAGGTTTAGTGAACTGCATTTTTTTAATGCATGGGTCCAAGCGAGATTGGACTTTAATAAAAGGTCTTACATAACTAGTGCAACAACTCAATGTTTAGGTTTAAAATTCCAGGATTTCCCTTCAGCAATTTATTGTTACCCACCAAGATCAATTTCTCCTTGGAAACAACTTGTCTCATATCATGTAAAATGTTTTCTGGGACTGATCGTATACGTGTACATTTATTGCATAAACGTCACGATCCCTTTCATAATCATCATAACTTAATTAGGTCCAATGGTCCATAACGTCCAACCTAAGTTCGCATAAATCTAATTCTTTGACCTTGGGTAGTTAGCTTCATCTATTTTGAAGTCTAAGCCCAACACAACAAAGCTGACCTCTGACTAGGGCAAAGTAATCTTGACAGTTCTTTGACATATTGTTGTTTTGGATATTTTGCAATCTAATGCACATGTTAGTTTGACAAATGTTGAGACATCACATGATTTATAAACCTTTATCAAGATTCATTTGTATGCTTTGTTGTAGAGCATAAATTTCAGGATGTGAAATAAAAATACAATTTTACCAAAGTTAAGTGCTTCAGGCGCAGTCCATTTGATTGGAATTTGCTTCATTCCATCAGAAACAATGTACTCCTCTTCTTCTCGAGACATTCCAAAATCGGATATTTTTACCACATTTTCATAACCTATAAGGCAGTTTCTGGCTGCTAGGTCTCTGTAAAGTTAAATGCTAAGTTAATATGCAAGTATATAAAGTAATATTTGAAAAACACACATATATATACATGTCATAATATCGTGCCCACAGCAATTACTTACCTATGAATACAATTTCGACTTTCCAGATATTCCATGCCTGCTGCCGTATTGATGCACAGCGCCACTTTTTGGCTTGTCATAAGGGTCGGGCCAATTGTACGCAGAAAATTTAGCAAAGATCCACCTAAAATCTTCTAAATTAGCAAACTAAACCACTTTTTAACATTTTAAAATGTGTTGCTGGGTACTGACCAGGTACTAGTTCCATGACAATCATGATTGGTTGCTTCTGCACACAGATGCCTATAAACTTGACGATATTTGGATGGTCATACTGCTTTAGAATTCTGCCTTCTAGAAGAAACTTTTTCTTCTGCTCCTCCGGTAATGTAATTCGGCAAGTTTTAACTGCAACTTCTTGGCCAGTACTGTGTAACCTAGCTCGATAAACATCTCCAAAATTTCCCTACAGAAGGGAATGCTGAAGTTTAGTAAAAAAAAAACAACAACTCCAATTTGACAATAGTGTCAATGTGTAAAGGCAAACAAACCCGTCCGATTTTGGTGAGAAGTTCTACGTCATCATTATTTAGTTCCCATTGCTCCCTCATAATGGGGTTCCTTAAAATTGTACCAGATTTATTTGTTAGAGGTAAGCCGCTTTTATGATGGTATACAACTAGTTCTTGAATGGTTGGAAATGATGGTCCTTCAAAACGGTATAAACCCTTTAAATATAGAAATGGGCAAGATGTAATAGGGCACACTGGTGTAAACTGAAAGGGAAATTATAAAATGCTGCTAACATCAGGTGTAGTCTGAATAATGAAGTGTTTATGACTTTGCCAACACACGGACAGCACAATCTGTCGTTCTTCATTTCGAAGGGTTTCTCTGACTAAATAATCGCCGTCATTCACTAAGAGGCGTACAACTTCTTCCCGAGGAAGGACACCGTGAAACCATTCCTCGTCCGTCAATGGGCGATTAGGATGAAGAGGCATCTGATAAGAAGCATGACATATTTAATAGTTGCAGATATAATAAGCAAATTTTAACATTTGGAAGACTGAAACATCATCTTATTAAAAGTTGTATTTTCTTAGAAACTAACAGTCAGAACACATGCATCATTATGCATCTGAAGAAACCAACTATGGCATTACATTAAAAAGAAAGATTTCACAACCTACGTGACTATGTATTTTGGTTGCGTTTTTTAGATAAATAATAATATTCCAGGTTTATACAATTTTAAATGATAATTTAAAACAACATGCAAATGAGTGCTATGTTAGTTACATACCTTAAATAGTTATCATGCTAAGCAGGTACATGTACATTTACTGCATTCCAAGTGAACAAAAGAAACATGGAATTACTCAACTGAAGACAGTACAGAAAACCCACACCTAAAAGGTTTAAAAGTGGAAGACATGGGCACAGAAGCCAAACGTGATTGTTTAAAATAAGAAATGTAACAGCAGTAGCAGAGAAAAGCATGTAAAGATAATTATGTTCTTAATTTATCTTAATACCTTTATATAACTTCAATTTAGCAGAAAGCCATAGATATATATTTCATTGCAATATTTAATAACTAAAATTACAAATAACGTGAATTTTTTAATAATACCAAAATATGGTAAAGGAAATCTGTTAAAATAAATATTTCCAGTTTTAACATCACAACCTTATAAAAGAAGTTGATTTGGTCGCCTAGTGCACCTTATTTCTTTGTGTCAAGGCATTAAGTAAAGCAGAATTAATGAATATTCATTAACTCATGAAGCCAAACAGTAAAGATAAAAGCAATAATTGGAACCGTTAGTACCCAACGATTTTAAAAAGCTCCTAAACGCTCTTATATTTAGTAGCAGCATCAAAAATTTTGGTACATTTTCTCCAAAAGATGACTAAGAACTCACCATTGAAGAATCTCCCCCTGCTAACAGGAGACTTTCATGAGCTAAGTTGTTTTCAGCTGATTGCATTTCCACATCTTTTGAAGGGGATGCAGGTGGAGGACAGGGAGAAACTACCTACATAATGTGTGCATGCGACATGGTTTCTCAGCAGGCAAGGAATTATTAAGGTGCATAAATAATATACAAGGCATCACATTCGATTATTTGAGCTATAAACCTGTCTTTTTGAAAATCCTTTTCGCAAGACTTCAACAATATAGCGAGACTGCAATCTTCCCAATGTTCCAAGAGTATCTACCTAAACGAAAAGAATACATTTCCAGGAATTTTTTTGTTTAAACAATTCTTCAAAGTAAGAAATCAGTACTATCCTTAAAATGTATAAGTAAAAATTAAAATTGTCCTTTCATTAAAATAACAGGATTACATTAGATTTTAACGGATAAATTAATCGGTGAAGGAAATACCCTTTAACATTTTTAAATTAGTGTTGATTACTAAGAAAAAACTTACACATTTATGTTAGTGATTCAATTAATAATATAAACTACTTGCTCTTACAACTTTGATGCGTGCTTACTTGTTCATTACTACTGCAAACGTCATTGGGAAGTTCCAATCCAGGAGGTAGACCATCAATTTCAACAGTCAACAATGCCGTTGTGATCAAATTAGACTGTTTTTTAAGTTTTTCTTCAGCACATCTTAGCTCGTTGCTTTCTCTTCTTAAAATGTCCATAGCACGTTTCTTAATTATCAATCTAACAAATGAATTCAACGAGGTAATACTTTGCTTTCAGAAAATCACGCTTTTAAAAATATTAATGATATACAATTGATCAACGTACAAATTTGGTGAAGCATTTGAAGATGTCTTCATCGATTCAATCTCACTTTCAAAATGCATGGATAATTCCTGCTTTTCATTTAGTGCAGCTTGGCAGTCTTTTAACCTATCTTCAAGTTCATATAATCTAATAAAAATCCACAGGAACGATTTTATTGACAATCACTTATCAAAATAAAACTCAATACTCAAAAGGAAATATTGATCACCTTTCTTTAAGAACATCATATGTAAAATCGTCTACAGTCAATTGATTTGGTTTTAGCCTGCCGGTATAATCTTCAATCAAATCATGATCAAAAACAAAGACAACAGGCAATGGAGGTGAACTTCTGCAAATATGTTAGCATTATTCAGCGTTTTCATTTACTGCCATTATGATCAAATCAATTGCAATAAATTGTTACTTGTTTTCTTCGATAAAATCTCTATATTCTTCTGATGGTAGTATTCCTTCAACATTTGCAGCCATTCGAGTTTGCATCTGCTGAAATCTGTCTTTGGTTAGATCAGTGTATTGTATGTAATCGAGTAAAACCAGTTTGCTAATTGGAGAAAAAATGTCCATCAGATACGCTATCTTTCGGTGCTAAACGTTAAAACTTATATATGCCAGATGTGACAAATTAAGAATAATTAAGCTCCAAAAATAAATTGCATCACCTTTTTTGGTACAACTGAAACACCACAAAATAAAGATATTCGAAAAAGACAGTTAGAAAATTAGAAACCCTACCATTGCTGAGTTAATTCTTCTTGTACGTTCTGATGAAATTCCATAAGATCAGGCAACAGTACGGTTCGAAAATCCCGCTCGTATTGAGATGCCTCACATAATAACAACATGTAATCGTTGTGGGTTTGATGAAGCTTGCGACAGGTCTTTACATATTTATCTTTGACGTCATCCAACTTCCGGGTGGTTTTTCCTAAATGTATAAATACAATTTTTATGATATATAGACCACACTAGTAATACCGAGGTAACACAATCACTCATTTGCAATTATACAACATGCCAGTGAAGTCACAAATTACTATAAGATTTAAAAAAAATAAACACCTTTCAAATAATGTTCTTCAAATTTAACTCTAGCACTTCGGCAGGCTTCAAGGCACTTTTTATATTCAAGACGAGTTTTTAAAACAACATCCTGAAACTGTAATTTAAATTTAAAATTAAAACAACAACATTTTCACTTGTACATTAAACGGCCGCACAAATATACCATTAATAATTCCATATCTATCCTATTGCGCTCTTCGAGATACAGTTTACGCGAAGCCCTCTTTTCTGAAATTAGCGAATTGATCATTTCTAACGTGTACGTTGACAAATAATCAGCGTTATGCTTGATCAGCTTCCCTAAGGCTTCGGTTTCTTCCACAATCACTTGCCATGCCTGTTTATAGAACAATACATAATTATAAAGCAAAAACAATAAACATTCAACAATCAGATACATATTTTTTTTGGGATCTTTGCCTAAATTAATATTACTTGTATTAAGAATAAAATGATATTAAACATTAATCTTTAATGTTTGGGTACAGCTTTTTTAAAATTAAAAATAATATTTTTTTTTCGCGCTCTTCTTCTAAATTACATATAGGACAATTCTTGTCGGCAATGACCAGGTAATGATCAAATGCAAGTCGTTAACTTTTAAATATTTTGGCAAGCTTGAGCTTTGACGAATAATCTCCTGTATAAATTTCAAAAGTATAAGCATGTAAAAACATTTTCCATACCTTCCCCACCAAGCTACCTCTGAGTTCCGGTCCTCTTTCCACTTTCTGAGACTGAAGAGAAAATGAATTCAATGCTAAGGCATAATCACGATCACATTTTATCCGGGCGCAAATGCAGCGTTTGACATTCTCCAATAAATGAAGTTCAGCCTCGTGCACGTTGAGTAAGGCTTCATGGGAGGCTTTGCCTTGAAGGCAATTAGAAAATCTCATACCAGTCTGCAAGAACATTAACGTTATAAATGAATATTTCTCCAAAAACAACAACATGACAATAACTGTTTTGTAAGCTAAGTAATATGATGGGTGAAGCCAGAAAAAAATTACAATTAGCACAATAAAGATTTTAAAATTAATGCACATCCAAATAGTTATATTGCTAATATTAATTGTAAAACTGTTTTTATATAGGCCAATATTGCATTGTTTATAAAAAAAATAATACAACTATTAAGACAGCACTTCCTTGGTGAATAGTCACATGGGTGCATACCGGATGGAATTACCATTTAATGGACATTTACGACGATGCATCATCTGACAATTCATTATAGCCTCTTTACAGTCCATTTTAAATCTTTTTGGTAACATTTGGATCTTTGGCAAATACAGACACTAACTAAATCAATTACTGTCATGTAATCAACAAATAATAATGTCCATATCTTATTTGGTCTAGGTCATGATTAAAAAGGGTTCAAGTAAATTGAAGTAATTATCCTGACTTCCTGAATGAGGTCACAGCGACCCAGAACGCCAAGACAAAAAAGAATATTAGTCTTAAGTGTTATAGGGCAATAAGTAAAAAAAATCACAGATATATGTTTCAAAAAATGAAGCATATGAATATGGACATAGAGTATTTCATTTGTAATTCAAGGGAGTTTTATTCGTCATTTTTAATGCACTAAAATAATAAATTAAAAAAACTTTTAATTAGGTTTCTTACCAACAGAAACTATGAAAGAAAACCGGCAAATCCTTGAATTTTAGCATATTCACATTTATTTATAGTACAACTAGACTCTGTTATAACTTTTGTTGGATGAAATGCAACTACAGAAGGCATGGCCTATATAGATTACAGGCATACAAAACAATCAGGCAAATAAGAGAACTGACAGTGAAAATAAATGTACAATTTTGGATTTAAGAGCTCTCATTCAAAATGACTGATTGCGTAATGCCAAACTACATTTAGAATTGATCCTGAATGTGTAAATACCATTATTCTAATCTACGTTTCGCGTCAGCTTTTTATGCGTATTTCTTGTTTCCTCGTACTGCGGAATGCCTACAGAGAATCCCCTATGGATCATTAGCATCGCTTTCTAAA
>JAQIXS010004391.1:0-15268 GCA_034700785.1 Rossiulus vilnensis
AGAATGCTCGCCTGCCACGCGGGCGGCCCGGGTTCGATTCCCGGTCGATGCATCTTAGTTTTTTTTTTAATATGTATTTTTATTTTAAGGGGGATTGTACTTTGAGCAAAGGTTTACTGTCTCGTCTGGTAGACCGGTACCGTTTTTATGATAATATCGAGAAAGGCAACACTTTGAAATTATCGGTCACAACCTCGGCCTCATTCGTCTGCCTCGGACGTCGTTAAATTGTCACCAAGACCAAATTTTTCCCACAAAAATAGTTATTCGTGACAGAACTGACGAAACCTCTCACCCCCCCTTCCTCCCAAAAAAAACAAACATCGATAATCCAGAATTTGGGTTAATGTTCATTTCACGTACCTTTAGTTCACAGCTGTTTATCCATGGCCACGAAGCTTCGATTTTCAACAATCAAAAGTGTCAACTGATTCTGTAAAAAAAAACCAGACAATGAAAAATATCAATGAAATATAAATTCTCTTGATTAACTAAATTAAAATGTCTTAAACAATGCGAGTACTTCGAAAGTGTCCATCTGACAACAGATTAACAGATTGGGCATCGGTGTGGCTTTCTCTATGCTGGATGGCATAATCCATTAGCTGAATAGCTCTAGTAGGTTAAGACTAAGTATATTTCAGTTTTGAACAGACTATAGTAAACTAACAATTCTACAGATTATAAATAATTCATAATATGCTGCTGTAAATATTTTGAGCAAAAATGCGGAGAAAAGATCAGTATGTGATTCTCTACTGATATCAGTATAACCTTAGTTATATCAGTATGATTCTACACTGATATCACGATATATAAATATATATATATACTTGGGGACTGCTGATAACAACATGCTTAGTTGATATCACTACAACTTTTTACTAATATCAGTATATTTGTACTGATATCTATCTACTGTCTCTTTTACTGATCTTTCCACTAAGGCTGCGTATTTTTACCACAAATTTAACCATCATGGCCACCGATCATCGTGTGCATTGCAAGCACGTATCTCAAATCTGATCACCATAGATGGCGCTGGCGTCACTAATTTCCACGTGTGTGTTTTTTCCATGTCCAAAATCCAGCCAAAGAATGGGGTGTGCCCACTTCCGATTCGCTCCCAGTCCTGGCCCTTCACGGCTGGCAGGACAACAGCTGCACCTTCGACCCCTTGATGGCCGTCCTGACCACTCCGAGCCGGGGGCTCCACCTGGTGGCCGCCGACCTGCCCGGCCACGGCCTCTCTTCGCCACTTCCGGCCGGCTCCCCTTACCACCTGTTCGCCTGGATGAGCGCCATCAGGCGTCTGCTCGTCGGCCTGGGGTGGACCGGAAGTAGAGGTCACTCTCTCCTGGGCCACAGCCTGAGCGGGGGCCTCTCCTTCGTCTACGCCTCCTGCTACCCACAAGAGGTCCGCCGCTTGGTGTCGCTGGACGGAACGGTTCCTGCAGTTTATCCAGCGGACGTCGCCTCTCAGATCAGGAAGAGCCTGGAGGAGACGATGGAGAGCGAAGAGGAGGCGGAGGAACTTCCGGTCAGTGAGGAGGACGCGGTCAGAGCCATGATGGCCAAGACGAGAGGGTCTCTCACAGAATCCTCCGCCAGGGTTCTGCTGGGACGCCGTGTCCCAGGGGTCTTCGGGTTCTACGGGGATCCCCGGATGAAGATCACCCCCATAGCCGGACTCACCGTCGGTCAGTTCGAACGGCTGTCGGGCGACCTGGCCTGTCACGTGATGGTCGTGACGGCCGACAGGGGCATCGACACCTTCAGACCGGAAGTGGGTGGATTCCTGCGGAAGTTGCTGAAGAGGACCTCGGCTTCCATCAGGGAGGTCAGAGTGGACGGCACCCACCACGTCCACATGAACGATCCCCTGAAGGTCGCCCCTCAAGTCATCGACTTCCTGTTGGAGTCTTAGATTATAATTGGACAAGGGTCATCCGTGTTTTGTCGTTGTCGAAAGCCGTACACGTGAACTACACCCTTTTTGTTAGAACAATGGATCCGGATTGGAACAATGGATACGGAAAAAACCTGAATAAAACATTGTATTGTTAGTTTACGTATCGTGCGTTTTAGCCAAAACAGGATTCCGATTCGATCAGATCAATAATCACGCAATTGTGTTTGTTTGTTGGTTTTTTGCACGCGCTGCGTGTACAGGACGGTGGGTACTGAGTTGAATTGAATTGAATATTAAAAACTATAAATATACATCTTCTCCTGGAATTTTAAAACTTTGATTTAGCACCTACACTGTTGTTGTTGTTATTCAATTCACTTAAAACGTAATTCCATTCCATATAAAATTCCAGGACATTTCCAGGACTATCCAGGAGGTGTGTTCCCTTTTCCAGGGCGTACATTTCAACCCCCTGCCCCTCTACAGATTAAAAATGGCTAATATTTAATTATTAAACGATTTTTATGCTCAAATAATTTACATAAAGCCACAGACGGTTTGAATAACGAGGCTATCTGGTCACACTGGGCACGTTTTAATTTTAAAGCACTCCATCGAACGTGTGGCAACACTAATTTGAAAAATAAAAACTTCCAACATTGAGAAAGAATTCCAGGATTTTCAAAGATCACAAAAATCTTCAGCCATAATTCCAAGATTTCCATCCCGGTAGACACCCTGTAATGGAAATCTATCGCGGATGTTTAGCATGCTAATTATGACTAATGTGTGAATGATGCGCGTGCATGGCAACACTAATTATCATACTGTAATTAGAAAGAATACAACAACTAAAAAAACAACGATGGAGGAATTTTTAGGACATTAATTCCCAAGATTTCCATCACGCAAGAAACCCATTACGACTATTTAGCATACTAATTATGGCTGATGTGTGAATGACGAGTGATAACACTAATTATCATACCGTAATTAGTAAGAAAACAAAAAAAACTAACTAAAAAACGACTAATTTTCGGACAATTCCAAGATTTTCCCCCGGTAGACACCCTGTAAGGTAAATCCATTACGTCTATTTAGCATGCTAATTACGATGTTCGACAACACTAATTATCGTAATCATCACCACACCGTAATTAGTACGAAATCGAAAACTAAAAACAACGATTGAGGAATTACTAACACCCCACGATCGTTCCAAACGAAATACATTCATTGCAGTAGGACGCAATTACTCGATTAGAATATTTAATCAACGTTTCAAATAAACTGAAGAAATAATCAGAACGTGACTATTTTTAAATTAACTACGCGATAGAATATTAGCACGAAGGACATTCGATATACTGTAATACTGTAATGCCCTAGTCTAGATGCATCATGCATGCAATATCTTCCAACTATCAGCAGCTGCTGCTCTGAATACGAAAATATCTCCTAGCCAATAAAATTAAGACGTGCTCCGGAAGAACTAAAGAAGGAAACGTCGATTAACCGAGAGGTCCTATTGTGTGGGAGGAATTGGGCCGAAATGATAAAAACACGCTGACTTTAGCACTTTTGCTCAAAGAGTAGCGCAAGACGACTCCAGGGGGCGTTCGAGAAAACTCTCCCAAAAATTCCCTTTTGTTGCAAGATTACATCGTATTGAGGAGGTCTTCTTTATATACAATTGAAAAATAAGACATAGTAGGAGGAATTGTAGAGAAGAATTAATTATACGTGAATAAAAACAAGCGTATATCAGGATTCCCACCGAAATTTAAAATTCTCAACTTCCCTGACTTTTTTTAGTTCTTTTGGGAGGAGGGAGGGGAAGGGGGAGGGTGGAATCCAATAAATTTATCAAAAATGAGCATAGAATAAAATGTTGTTGTAAGGAATTTTTTTTTTTCCAAATCATGGAAAATCCTCGGATAATCGAGCTTCCACTGCATCATATTTATTATTAAAAATGTTGAAAAAGTATGGCTATGGAAATTAGGGGAATCTCCTGTTATATATGAAAAAAATTCCCAGCATGAAAAATTTGAAATTTCCCTGATTTTTCCATGAAATTACATGAAATTTGCCTGATATTTCCATGAAATCATATGAACTTTTCCTGATTTTTCCATGACAATATGAAATTTCCCTATTTTTTCCAAGTTGTTCTAACTACCCTGACAATTCCGTGTTTTCCAGGTCAATGGGAAATACTGCATACATAATTTAGAAAACGTTTTGGCTTAAAATAGGAACTTTGAACAGCTTCTTAAAAATATATTTTAAAAAAATACAGCCATGCATATATTCAGGAAAAACAAAATGAAAACAAAACGATTAAAACGGGACAGATCCAGAAAACACGAAGAAAATTCCGCAAAAATACGCAATAATTGAAGAAAAACAAACATTTTGTAAAAAAAAACCATTCAAATATTTTCCACACTTCCACGTGGCAAAAACTAGGACATTCGCAAAAAACAAACACATTTGAGTGCTAAAATAAATAAATAAATAAATAAATAATAGAAAATGCAGAAATAAACAGTAGCCTAGACGATATTCATTTAACTGAAAAACAGAGAGAAACCGACCTACATTCGCAAGTGGAAATAAAACGAACGTGATTTTCGATTGAATTCCGACTGAGATTTCAAATAAAAATATTATTTAAAAACGTGTTCTATAATTGTTACATTCGTGCCCAATGAGAACGCCTCCTGGTGCAAAGATCAGCACATGTACCGGTTTTTGGGACTACTAATTTCAGTATACATCAGTACAAACTACATACTGATCAGTATAGATATCAGTACAGATATACTGATAATAATACCTCAGTAGTGATTTTAAAAGTTTAAAGTCACATTTAATTGCATCTATAATGTCAGTAATAAATATCACTAGGCACAATAAAGACTGATATCAGTATGGTTTATACTAATATCAGTACATATTTTATACTGTTCTGTACTAATCTTTCCTCCCCCGGGTCTACCTCGATAAAACAATTTGTGAAACTACGTTATTTTTTTATCTCGGTTAATTAAGATTGTTGGTAAAACATGATTCAACACGTGTTTGACAAATCCTTTCGGTTTTATTAGTTCGGCCTCGTCCGAACCTAGGTCGATTTCGAGGGTCTTGTTTTCGGACTATAAATTAGATTTCCAGTGGTGAAAATAAAATAAATAAATAAAGTTTAGGGGGGCTGAAAGAAGAGAATCCCATTGAAAACGAAGAATCAGGAACTGACCTCGCTGCTGTCCAGATAACAAAAAATAAATAAAAACTGAATAAAATACATAAATAAAACGGCGATGCAACAACCAAACGCATTTCATAAACCTAATTTCCGGAGGTCAATCTTTTCGATAAACGATCGACTTTAGGGGGCGTTTATCCCGACCTCTAAGCGCTAATTAATGGCACCTTAAATTACCTAAAAATTCAATTTTAAGGGTCGATAAAAAAAAACCTATCGCGGAAACGGTCCGAAAAAACAAACATTTCGAAAGAGTTCAAGATTCCGGTCCTTGTGCTCTTTTATAATTTCAGCAAACCCTCACCAATCGTGTTTTATGTACATGCACGGTATTTATTTGGACGATAAATACCATTTTCCGTTGATAAGGTTTAGTAAAGGTGAGAGGCGTAGAAAAACAACCGAAAATGGTACTGAAGAGAACGACATTCATCTAGATTTGGTAATACTTTTGAAAATTTGGAAGACTTCAAGGACTTCACGAATTTTAGCGGGGTCGATAGCAATCTATTGACTGGTGGAAATGGTGGAATGATCAGTATAATCAGTACAGTAGATATCAGAACAAATATACTGATCATATACTGATATTAGTACAACAAGTAGTGATATCAATAACCATACTGATATTAGTAGTCCCAAAAACCACTATAATACTATTATCACTGAGCATTCTGATATCAGGAGTCTCAAAAACCACTATAATACTGATATCTCTAAGCATACTGATATTAGTAGTCCCAAAAACACATTATATATACACATTACATTTATATCAATATAGAATCATACTGATGACACTAAGATTATACCGATATCAGCAGAGAATCACATAGGACTGATCTTTTCTCCAAGCTGTTCCTTTGATTGTTAAAGTGTAGCATCAGTACCCTAATAAGAAAGAAAATATTTCGTAAGTGGATAATTCCATCTTTCCTAAAACTGTCAAACGAATGTTGCTAATTTAATGCTTTTTCATCGATGGTTTTAATTTTTAATTAACTGATAAAAATGTGCCACCCCCTCTAAGGTTCTAAACCATCGAATAAAAACAAGAGGGTGAAGAGAGAAAAAAGCTAATTAAAATACGATATTTATCCCGAACGGCATTTATCACGGCTATAAATTAATATTGAATTAAATAGATTACAAAACAAAAAGAGTAGAAAGTCTTGAACTCGTTACGAGGATGCGTCGCGTAACCCGAGCGAAAGGTCAAAGGGCGGAGGTCATAAACCTAAATCGGCTACCAGATTTACGACTCGGATGACCTGAAAAAGCGAGGACGCTCCTCGCCGAAAATGACCAACGCAAAAATAAAAAAAAATAAACGGAGAGGGTCAAAGGTCAGCCCGCGGTTGTTTTGACCGACGAGACGGCCATTAAACGTCCTTTTGTAGGTTAAGCACGCCGCGCGCTGACCACTGGACACTCCAGTTTAGACCACCGACACTTTCTAGTCTGGGAAAAGATTTAAAAAAAATATTTTAAAAAAAATGGCCCAGTTGGGATAGGGAGTTAAAGTACACCTCTTTCTGGCACTCCTAAACTGGCATTTTCAAAACGGATAAAATCAAGGATGAGAAATGGAATTAAATCCAACTTCAACCTGGTTATGGTGACCACCCAAATGACAACACAAAAACTAAGTAAATTATCAACACTTACATTAAAAAAATTACACGTACATGTATTTTATTTATTAAGTTCTTCGTTAAAGATTCTATTTTGAATCTATTACGATTAAGATTCTATTACGAGTGAGATTACGGTGTTTCAATAAAAGTTCTCACTATTAAGAAACAGGTCAGATTTAAAATCTGAATATTTTCAGATGCCATACTAAATTTTCACAATTAGTATTGAACTCGTAGTTTTAAAATTTCGTTTTGTAAATGTAATTCGGCGTCACTTTCTAAGGATTCCCAGGTTAAAAAAAATATTTTCCCATGACCTTACCCCATTGAGCAATAATTCATTAAAAATAACCTACATGTATATAAATAATGTTTACAATCAGAAATACGTGTATGTTTTTTTTTTAAATCCAAGGCCTAGAAAACCTGGAAAAGTTAGGAAATTTTCAATTTTTCAAATGAATATTGGGTTGATAGATTACAATCCCCTCTATCACTTGCTGCTAGTAGGGTACTAAGTTGAATTGAATTGAAAGACGTTAATTTTTTTCAGGACCCCTGACCTTTCCATGCATCCCAGGTTCTGTGAGAATCGTGAAAAAAATTAACATGAGCAGTACATTTTTTTTTTTCAAAGGACCCCAACATGAGTGGGCGGACTCCTATATAGCAAGGTGGTCAAGTTGACAGTACAATCCAAAGCGGGTGGTGAAAGCCTTTTGTTGGCATTGAAATTGAAGATGGTAGATGGTATTTTGTCCGACCCCTCCCTTTCTGGCGCCGTTCATCAAAAGCGAAAGAGGCAACGCCGAAAATTCGGCAACGAATTCTTAGAAATCCAGACAGAGTTGCTATTTCGGAGTAATTAACTCACTTTAGTGTTAATTATAGGCGTCCGTTAAGGTGAAAACTCTTGACGAAATCAAAACAAAAAACAACAAAAACAAACAAAAAATGTTCGTAAAGACAAAGTTGAGTGTAACGTACGAGTCACAGTCACGGGGAATTGTGTTTTGGCCAAAATAAACAAGAAGAGCAGGGCCTATGACAGAAATAATAATAAAAAATAAAAATTTCACCGAATTCTCCACCCCGGTTCCTTTTGTTTTAACCCAACCCCCTCCGAAATCCATCCATCTTTCCAACAGGTCGACGGATAACATCTCTCGGAGAAAAAAAAAACTGACTGAGAGCGACGACAAACGCAGGGATTTTTCTGCGAGTGCGACCTACAAGACACGTGGTCACTAAAGGTCATCGAAATGACGTTTTGGTATACACCCCATTTGAGGTGACAATCACCGAATAATATTGGGTTGATGGATTACACCATCCCTATCACATGGCATACCACTCGCTGCTAGTAGGGTACTGAGTTGAATTGAATTGAACTGAAAATGGCACACACAAAAAACCCCCGCTGATAACAATACATCCTACCAGACAGATGCATTTCTCAAAATAAACGAATTTAATTCGAAATTTTCCAGAAATCATAACCCAGGCGCTTTTGTACAGTGCATTTTGACTCTGACCCGGACGCCAAATTTGACTGATTCAAAATTTCTCCTTCCGAGTTTTTCACTCCATCATCTTGATTAGTTGATATTATTTTTAGAAAAAAAAAAGAAGAAAAAAGGCGATTTCTGGTGCAGAAGAATGTTGATGTGGCTGGCGTAGGTTTACACCTCGGAGTTTTGATGTAATGACAACAGACATTGATCGTGACAGGCCAAGGAAAACGAAACGAAGGAGGAAATGAAGGAGGCTCGAGAGTCAACCTCGCAACTCAAGGACAGTAAAATCACAACGAAATCATTCTGCCAATAACAAAAAAAATGTTAATAAATAAAAAAAGAAATCATACGGATACAAACTATCACTCTTAACAAGAAGAGATCTACCACGACGATCCCTATTAACGCCAAAGTTCATGTAAAAGTAGACCTTATGCGCTCATTACTAATGACATTACATTATGGGAATGATATCAATGACGATCGTGCCAGGTCATCTTAAACAAAAGTAACCCCTTGAGCATAAAATAAAAAAGATCAGTATGATTTGATGTTTATATCAGTATAACCTTAGTGATATCAGTATGATTCTATACTGGAGTCCTAAAAGCATATATATACTGCTTTTAGGACTACTAATCCCAGTATGCTTAGTGAAATCAGTATTATAGTGTTTTTTGGGACTGCTAATATCAGTATACTTAGTGATGTAACTACATTTTTTATTAATATCAGTATATGATCAGTGTATTTGTGATATCTACTGTGCTGATCATACTGATCTTTCCACCAAGGGAACGTTAATACAAGTAACGATGTGAATTCGCATTTTCTGCTCATTAGTACTGCTCGGAAGTACTGTCATTAGTGATGATTTCGTTCCGTTAATCTTTCACATTAAAACGTGTTTCTCCTTCAGTACCCTCACTGGTAATGACGGAAATATGGCTGATATCAGTGTGATGAAACGTGATGAAGGAGTAATGATCGTTGGCAATATCATTATTCATGAGGCGCGTGAGGTCTGCTGAGCGTTGGTTATCGTAAAAAGTACTTACAATATTCGTTGTAATAATAAAAAAATTACGATACAAAAACTGACAGTATCAATTACGATTTTACTGAAATTCAACAGTATTGAATGCACACCGGATAAGTAAATAAACTAGGATAAAGTGAAAATTTACCGAACGTTTAATGAAGATTAAAACAAAATCTTAACCAAACATTGTAGCAAACACTGTATACATTGTTACAAACTACGAAGCAGCAGCAGCAACAACCACTGCATATTATTTATGGCAATAACCATTATCAATTTCAATCTTCCGACCTTGTGTCACTCTTGTTTTTTTATTATTATTATTTGGGGTTGGGTTCATGCGTACATTGTACTTCTAATTTAAAACGGCTGAAACAGGGGAGGGTGGTTTTAGCACAAAACGTACGTGTAATTTTATTCCGATGTTTGCCTAGTTAAAAACTTTCTTTTTTGGGCAAGGTTGAATTTAAAACGAATTATTCATACACGTATAAGAGTGCGTTATCAGGGCATGGTTTCAATAACCGTACACACGAATTAAAATTAGGAAGCCATTTCCGCCGACGCCAATTTCAAGTGCAAATGATTTTCAAAACGGACTAAAAAAACCTAACCAGCAATGAAATGCGAGGTGGTTTTAGGGCACAAATCCTAACCGACACGAGGGGGGAGGGGACGTAAAGAGGTTTTGGTTTAGTGGTCGTCCAGATATCAATTGAAATTTCGAGTTTAATTTGAAAAGAACTGATTGAAAATGTGGGTAAAAGTGATTGAAAACTGCAAAAAAAAACCAAAAAAAAAACACCTCTGATATTCTGGATATGTATTTGCAACTAAACTGACATTGATGCAATTCAAAATATGGCCTTGGTGGATACATCAATATAATCAGTACAGATATACTGATATTAGTAAACAAAATTGTAGTGATATCATTAACCATACTGATATTAGTAATCCCACAAACCACTATAATACTGATATCACTATGCATATTGATATTAGTAGTCCCGAAAAGCACTATAATACTGATATCACTATGCATACTGATATCAGTAGATAATCACATACTCCAGGGGACCCAAAGGCTAATCACATTCCGTTATTTTCTATGAAATTCATCAAACTGAGTTACAACTGGCCTGTTTTGCTGTCCCATGCCTAAAAATAATATAAAAGTTATAATATGTATTTAATTTGTTCGATCGATATAAAAGCTTTTTTCCAAGCCGGAAGAGACATCGAGAGAGGAAGGGGGGGTAATGGGAAGAATAAATAATAAAAAATAAGGACAAAGGCGGACAGGGGGGTTGGGGGAAGTTTAAAAATATATGAAATTTCGACTCCTTAAAAACACACGAAGATCGTGTTCGTGACGAGACCTTTTTTTGGTTTTTCACAACGCGACGGATGGATGTCGCGACTTTAATGTCACATTGGTGGAAACGAGCCTTTGACCTTAGTCAGACGTGTCGTTAAAATGTCATCACGGCAGGTGCATCACCCTTTAAAGCTAGAGGTTAATGAATATTCGGTCGTCTTTAAAGAATAAAAAAATGAAATTTTCAAAAAAAAAATGAACTTAGAAACAATCCAGTGCCAAAATTCGTGGGCCCAGGGCCAACACATTTTTCGCTCTTGTAAACAGCGTAAGAGAGAGCGAGTTAATTGCAAAATCAAACGCAATTCGACTTATTTGGCATTCACCTTGATGCTCCCGAGCCCCCCTTCTCAACACACACACAAAAAAAACATCCCCCGTCACTCTTTATTAGCATGCGTTACTAACAATTACGATGCATACTTTATGTTCATGATTTCGCAATGTACATGTATGTATGTAAGCCTAATTCACCCTTCACCTGCATTTCCCTTTTCCCTGGTGGCAAGATCAGTATAATCAGAACAGCTGATATCAGTACAAATATACTGATATCAGTAAAACAAATTAGTGATATAATGTTCTATCCATACTGGTATTGGTAGTCTCAAAAGCCTCTGTAATAAAGATATCATTAAGCTTACTGATATCAGTAATCTCAAAAACGACTATAATATTGATATCTTTAAGCACAATGATATTAGTAGTCTCAAAAACCACTATAATGCTGATAACACTAAGCATACTGATATCAGTAGTCTCTAAATACCACTATAATACTGATATCACAAAGCATGCTGATATTAGTAGTCCCATAAATCAGTATACAGATATCTAAATAGTGAAATCAGCATAAAATCATACTGACATATGCATACTCATATTAATGGACAATCACATACTGATGTTATCTCCAGGGTTATCAATCGCAAATATTGAAACCACAATACTGTAAGTTCCATGCAAGGTAAGCTGTCCTGAATAAGGGTCGGGTTCCAACACCCCTTTACATTACTAAATGAAAATGTATTTTCATACCCGTTTCATTCATCCTCTTGGTTTCCCTCTCCCGCATCATTACTATTTATTTACATTATTATACTTTTACTACACGTATGTTTATATTCACTACAAGGTTACACTACGTTTAAATTAATTGATTATAACAACTACTGAACAATAGCCTTAAGGGGTTTTTAACTGCCTTTGTGCTTTCACGTTGTTCGTAGTTGTCCGTTTTACGCTTTATGGTGCTACTCACTCCTTTGCCTACATTTCAACCCCACGTGTGCTAAAATATAATATAATTTAAAAAGAAAAGAAAAAATTCGGCCATCTTTGATTTGGGTCGCCAATTGTTCAATTGGTCATCATGCAGACAGACACGGATTCAAATTCGCTTTTATCTCGGGAGGGGCGTTTGTGCTCACGATCGGGGAAGTCATGTCCACGTCTGCGTGTCCGAGGTGTCCAGTTGTTGCCCCTTTTTTTTTATCTTCCTCGATTCCTCTCCTCTTTTATTTTGGGATGCAAAATACGTCCTGTCACGCCCATGCTTTTCGACTCTCACTAGCCTACATTCGAGTGCGATGTAATTGGACATCTGTCCCAAACCGTGATCGCATGTCGTGAATAAGAAAAAAAAATTCAAATTAAAAAACAAAAGTGAATAAACGACGCCCCCCTAGATCGCACCTTCGCTGAGGGCGAACGGGTTGAATTTACGACCCTCAATTTTAACTGCACTCAACTAATTTGCAAATGGGCGAGGAATTTGATATTATCCCCTCCTCCCACCACCACATCCTCACCGAGTATTAGATAACCTTAATCCACATCTGCCAAATTTTCTGTCCAGCGCACGAAGGAAACCACATGGCGAATCTGCATAATATTATGAGAGATTCGCTCCTTCCTGGAAGCCACAAAATCATTGTTGCCTAAGGCTGGATATGCTACTTGAGTCCATCGAAAAATTCAAAATGGCAACATTACTCATTCGCGAATAAATGAGTCCTTCGTTGGGTCATTTAATCGTACGTGTTTCTAAAAAAAAAGAGAGAAAAGAAAATTGTCCCGTATAGAACAACTGGAGTCATTTTTATTGAACTTGATTCAGTTCAATTCAACTCAGTGCCCAATAATCAGCCAATAAATGCAAAGAGATGAGTGTAAGTGAAATCCATGCATAGACTATTTCACCCTTTGCAAGTGCATTCCTAAGTCGATTGACAAACATCATAAAGGATTGACTATCTGAGATAATTCGATGCTTAATTACTATAGCTCTCACCTCTCACGCTTGAAACTTGAAAAGCATGCATCAGGGTGGCAGATAATTTACAAGATTTGAAATTCAAGACTTTTTAGGACTATTTATATACTTTTAGGTTAAATTTTAAGACAATTTATTTATATATATAAGACAAAGGATTTATTTTCAAAAGGTAAGTTTTCGGATGCATTGTTTTATTCCTTATTCATTTTTGCGTTCAATACAATTATACAAGAATAACATTAGTTTTGATCAATCATTTGTAATAGGACAACTTCTACATTTAATAAATTCAATCAAGCCGGTGTTGTCAAACCAAACACAATACACAGGGTACGTAATAATTTGAAACAATTATAACGGTTTCAACGTTGAATTCATTCTCAAGCAGTTTTAGGACTTTTTTTAAAGAATATTTAGAACTTTTATTTTTTAGTACTTTTTTATGACTTTCAGGACTCGTTTGCCATCCTGAATTGTATGCTTTCGATCAAAGTTTTCCGTCTTGGCCTCAATATATCACATTGCACGGAGACACTGGATCTTTCGAGTGGACACGCTCTCTCATCTCTCTCTCTGCTATTTTCCAGCACCGTTTCGGGTTCTTACGCTCACTCGACCCACTCTGTTTTCGTTCAATTTAGGTATTCAATTACTTTTCAGGCTGATCCCAGCGTCAATCTCCGGACGGGTTTTCATCGCGCTTAGGCCTAACATTGACCACCAGCCATGATCAACGACTGGCGAGATTTTTCCAACCTTCCGTCTAAGTAACCTCTATGTACCTACATGTAGATGAATATACAAACGGTTTTTTTCTTTTCTCCCGATGCAAAGTAGGATTATTACCTTTTTTTCCCTTCAGTTTTCCTGAAGATTTTTCCACTAAATACCTCCATCTTTTTTTTCCCAAAATGAAGAATGATAATAAAAAAAGAACGTGGCGAGCATGGCGTTCCAAAATCTCGTTAGAACATTCCTTCGAAATGCACGTGCTGTTTCGCCATCGTTTCGGAAAACGGAAAGTACGAATAAAAATAATAAATAAAAGCGTCGTTGAACCCGTAAGGCAACGCCGACGAATTATTTTCCACGGCCGGCGCGTTTATTTATTTTCAAGAGCGAAAAGTCGTTTCGACGCCATTTAAAACATTGCGCTAAAAAATAAAAGTCCACGTGCAGCTTGCACGCGCAACTCGTCCAATTCTTGTCGGAAATTTAGAAAAAAACAAAAAAAGAATGTTCCGTGGCGTCACGTGAGAGCATTCTAAATTTAATGTTAGGCTTACTTAATTCGTCGAAAATTATACGGAAATACCGCATAATGTATTTTCGTAATTTTTCCTTTGAAATTTTACACGGTCGTTTCGAGTCGACGGGAAATGTGGAGGCGAAAACAATCGTCGTTGAATTGCTTCATGGCCGGTTAGTTGGCGATTTTTTTGCTAAATCTTCTCTATGGAACTCAGAGAGCCCATTAGGATCCATACTGGCAGTCCTTTTTTAATCCCATTATACATGTAGATAGACACCGGAATTCTTTGCAAAGGATAGCCTTACAAATTCGCTTAAGAAAATAAATGTTGGTGTCCACAACAATGCGGAGGAATCTACCGAATAAATTGGGTTGATGGACTTACACATAGTGAAAAGATCAGTATGTGATTATAGACTGATATCAATAAATATAGGCTATATACTGTTTTTGGGACGGCTGATATCAGTAGGCTTAGTTTATCAGTACATTTTTTACTACTACCAGTATATTTGTATTGATATCTACTGTACTGATCCTTCCACCAGGAATACCACACCCTCTCCTTCCAAATGGCATACGCTTGATGACAGTAGGGACTGTAGGGCAGTGCTTTGAATTGAATTTAAATTGAGATTTACGTGGTCGACTTGGTTCACAGATCAGTTTGCATGCAATAACAAATTGATACATTTTTTTGGCCCTTTGATCCTTTCGCATTTCGTATCTTCACTTTTGGTTGTGTTTCCACTGACACAGTATCATCATTCTACACGTACAGTACAACCTGTCAAATGATTGAAATGAAGATGGACATTTCAAGCATCTGCTGCTCACACGGATCCGATTAAACCAGGTTAGGTAAGGTTATGAAGGCCTGGATAATCATTTTTTTCCTCCTTTTATGCAAACTGGCATGCAGGCAGATTAAAATGAAAGATCCCCAAAGATGATACCGATGCTAATTGAATGAGGTCA
>JAQIXS010004392.1:0-15267 GCA_034700785.1 Rossiulus vilnensis
CCCGCCCCCCCCCCCCCAATTTAGTTTCTTCCTGCAGTGGAGAGAAAATTGGTTGATAAGAAAACTTGAACAGTAATCAACCAAATACAGAATGGTCCTTCTGTTTAAAAAATGAATAAATAAAAATAAACGAGTAAATATTTAAAAAAAGGTTTCATGTTTTGGTGCAACAGACTAAACCACGTTTGAAGCTAATTGCCACACATCACCAAATAACTTGGATACGTCTCGAAGAAACCAGCATTTATTCACACGATACTGTGACGGTCGAAAAGGACAGTTGTCCGTGACGTCTTCCAGTAATCTCATTTGCAATAAGCACGAGCATGTGGAATATTGCAAATTAAGTGTTGTTGACTTTCGGTATTTTAGACGGTATGTAAACGCAACCAATAAAATTGAAAGTAAGTTGGTACACAAGGAAGGCATCACGTGGGTAACACAAAAACCTTTTTAAAGGTCATAAGCGAACGACCAGATTTGACATTTCTACAGCAAATAAAACTGCTGCTTGTTTTGGATAACAGCAAGCATGCGTCTCACGGGCCATTTATGAACAGTAACTCACTCGGATGTGCGAATGCATGAGCCAAGAGTGAAATCCGATGTCAGTGAACAGGGGATTTACATACCGCATATGCGTATTTATTGTGTAAGCTGTAAGCCTAAACAAATGCACTGTCTTTTTCAACTAAGTACGTTGAGGAGATTATTCCTAAAAAGGATTGCTGGCTTCATGAGTAGACGATGATGGCTATAAAACCTCCGAGATGTGTAGCGCCAAATATTTTTTAAAAGATAGTCGTAAAATATTAATAGAATACACACATATGAGAATGCCTGTATGTAATCAGGAATTTTTGTTCTGCTTTATTCAGCGCAGATAAATTTTAAATAACAATTCCTATCTTAGCGTAGTATTGGTATATGCACGGTGTCTATAAATTATTAATTCCATTGTAACTCCTTGATTACACCCTGTATTATTCTAACCTAGCAAAGTTTTACACAAAAAAACCATGGTTTATTATCGTGTATGCAATGCATGTATTCTAACTCAATGCAATAGGGCTTTTTCACTTTTGAGTACAGACATTACCTGAAAACATCTGCATGCAGTGATGCCATAAACACTGACCAATGCCTAGTTTGGCCTTAAGGATTTGGAAATAACACGTTACAGGCGTGATGCGTATAGCAGCTAAATCGTTCATTGACGTAATCCACAGTATATTTTCGTTGTAAGCATCTTTACGTGCTATCGAATGCAAACAAGATTCACTTCTCGTTAATAATTAACTAATTAGTTGAACATACGAGGAAAACCGGAAACTGTACAATTGTATAATGACAGCAAATCTCATAATTATGAACACAATCGGCTAGACGTGAAGGGTTTGGAATTTTGGACCAAACGAAAAGTCGTCCCAAAAGTTCATTGATCACAATTACAGACGCTTGCAGTTAATAATATACATGTACAAATAGTAGCTGGATTTGATTGCCATGAAATAAGCCATTATGATTTCTTGCCATCACATTTTTTAATCTTTTCTTGGTGCAGAACATGTGTACGAAATATTTCTTTAAAATTCCATGACATATTTTACAAAATTACGACTAGTTTCTCATTTCACTTGGTGAGAGTAAAATTAAGCGGAAAAATGCAATTGTTTTAGGAATTCATCCAGGGCATTGTAGACGGTTAAATATAGCCACTGTGGTTTGTTTTCATATGACATTTTAGCTTAACCGTCAACTGTTTTTATTTTTATTTAATGCTTCCATCGCGAATTTAATACACTAGGAACCACCCAGATGTTAGCTAGTTATCAATTGTTCTGTCTGCCATTGAACAATGGGCATCTTAGACATCCCTTCGTTCTCTGAAATTCTGCGAACTAACCAGCTTGTTTATTGCCCATTTTAAGTGCCTCAAGATAATAACAGAATGAAATAAATGCGATGCTAAATGAAATGACCGGATACGAATAAGTACGCAAGTAACATAAATTTAGTCTTGACAATTGTGGTGTTGTTTTTTAAAATTAATAAAAATGGCCTGGCAGTAGTCAGGAAGCTCGTTACGCGATACTCGTGACCTTTAATTTTACAGAAGATACACGACTTACAAAAGATAAGGTCCCTATACTTGACCAAACCATAACGTTCACCCATGTAAATTGCACAAACTGTTTTATTATAAGCACTCCACTAACAGCGTCTGAGTTTGACGGCAAACATTGATGGGTCTCGTACAAAATTGTAAAAATACGGAATCTCCATTCATCAATTTAAATTCGGAGAAAATCGTTCCAAATAAGAAAGGCCATTGACGCCGTTTCCATCGAAACTTCGCGCACCTATTTTGTCTGCATGCTTTTTTTGTCTTCTTTTGGCATTGTACTTGTATCTTTCAACACTCAAAGCCAAATTCTAGCCAGATAAACGCGCACCGTGAATAACCGTACGAATTCTTCCTTGGTGCAAGCAGTGCTGCTTTAAGTTACAACAATTTGAAATATACGTGTCTGATATGTTAAATCTCGTTATTTCGCAGATTAACGCTGGTATTCCGCAAAGAGCGCTACGCAAATGGTGTTGGAAATATTTTATTCATTACCTTCTAAGGTGGTCCATAGTGAGAACATATGTGAAACCACTACTAATTTATCTAAGGAGTGTTTCCCCTTCCCTTTCCCTATTTCTCAAAAAAGTATTAATAATAAGGTGAAAGTTTCTTGGCTCACTCCAATCCAGTGTAATCATTTTTCCTATTTGTCTGGCAGCCTATTTCACTATTTATATGTACTGTATATATACAGTTCATATGTTTTCGCTTAGACTCAAGGGAGTCAATCCTTCATGCAAATCGCTACTATCATCCAAGTTCTATTTCTTACCACGAGGGAAATAACATGTGTAAAACACCGAAAGTGTGACCAACCCCTCATGATTGCCCAGTTATTTTATTTAAATTCTTCGGTTAGTTGTTTGCATACGAATGTGCGCCCACTAATCTCATTATTGTCAGATAGAGTGCCTTAATTCTCTTTTTATTATGCTCGTCAAGGGTGTTCAGGGCTTAAAGAGGCCTGGAGTGAAAGGGATGCTAATTTAGCCAACAAAAAATGACAACGTCGAGACTTCACTGTTTATGATAGACAATAAAACGTTCAACTTGATATCGTACCGATGCTCTGTTACTCCATATAAACATAGGTATTTAGGAGTGTGAGGTACCTGTTCAGGTTTGATGCCCATAGCGTAAATTCATCATTTTATAATTAAAGCGTTACAGGCGTGCCAATAACAATAGCTAGGCGTTGCAATTTTGGCAAACAGCATGAGGCCAATGAATAAAATTTCAAGTTGAAAGCATTCAATTTGATAAAAATGTTCACCTTTAGCAGTAGTATCCAAGGTTGTAAAATGTGTCAACTTTTTCGCGGCTGGACCCGTCTTGTTTCCCAGCATCAATGAAATCGAAAGTACATTGACTGCCTGTATAATGAATTTCTTGAACTTACGTTATTGGCCCGAATATTTTCTGTCCAATTACATTTGATTGTTGCTAAGAAACTTTGCGTATACGCCCCTGAGGCAAGGTAATAACACTGTTTAATTGCAACGTTTATTGTCCATTTTAAGTGCGGCCATGATAATAACCTAAAATAAAATATATTGAAACAAAGTGGCCGAACATGCCAGAGTATCGAATGAATGTAATGTATCTTTTGACATTTGCTAGTTGAGTGGTGTTTTTTAAGAACCTAAATGCATAAATGTTTTTTCTTTTTTAGAAATATGCAGCGTGGGCTTAACTATCTTTAAGAGGTTCGCTTGTTAGGGGAATAACCTGCGAAATCAAACTGTAGAAAATATTTTGATAACTGGAAAATCGCTCCATTGAACTACATGTTTGAAAAGCATGTGAGATCGAACCAGTTTACGTGTTGCATTAAAACTCGCTTTTATCACATTAATTACAGCTTTATATCTTATAATCCTTTGAACATTTCCATGTTGTTTAGAATATTTTCTATTTCACGGGCTGCTAACACAGGCGATAACAGTTAAGAAAACATTGTTAGCAGTCAAAGTTTGGTATTATTATGCAAACCAGATTTTGCAGAAATGTCTGTTTCTAGACAAATGGTTTGCAAGAAATTTAAGCTCTACGGGCATTGACATTGAATCGGCGTCATTATGTTATTGCAACACTAAACACTTTACGACCACTTAAAAGTTGAAGATTGAAGATTATATGAAAAAGCAGTCAAAGACATGTTAATAGAAGTTTTAACATTTTTCAACGTTTGGAATGACAACTACACTTTATTAGAAAATGGAAACATGATGTAAAAACTAATGGTTGGGCACCTAAAAGTACTCAAAACTGCTGAAAATTGCTAAGTTATTCCCCCTTCTTATCTCCCAACGCTCTCTTCCTGTTCTCCTTCCTTCATTTTTATTTCCCTCCCATTTTAAGGTTACCAACAGATGTTTCTTTCGAATAATTAAAGCTGTCAATGAACACATTAGCGGTGAGATATTATGAAATTTGTCAGATAAGATAATTTTCCTGTGGGAAGTTTCGAACGAAACAAATAAAGAGCAAGGTTACAATTAGACCTGCTATATGACAACTAATGAATGAAGAAGGTAATTATTATTGGTTTTTAACCTCAGCTGTATGTTTGTGGATTTAATTTTAGCTCTGGTAGGCATTTTGCCTGGTCGCACCGCTTAACATCAGATGATTTCCTAGTTCAATACCTTAGTGACATCTGCAAAATATTCTAGTACTCCAGTGTGCTTGAACTCTGCTGAAACAACAATAAATAATGAGCTAAAATATTTGGAAGGATCGGAAATCCAAATGGATGTTGCTGCTCCACCTTCTTGAACGATTGTATTTTCCAGCGCGTTGTTTATTTTCGTAAAACACATAAATTTGCTATTTTGTATCTATTGAACTTCGTGTTTGTGTGTGGTCTGGTGGCAGCTTATGACATTATTCAGGCAGGACACGTTTGCTTCGGTTATTATCTTAAAAAGAGTTAAGTTAATGCCCCACGTTAACTTCAAACCTTCGTTATTTATTAACGTTGAAGACTCGGTGTGTACAGGCAAATACCTTGTGCTTACCATTCATAAAACCCTAAATATTTTGTGGGCATTTTAGAAACCACATAACCGCCTCAGTGATTCTGAGAGAGAACAGGATAAGATTTGTCTCTGAGAGATCAGCGACTATGTATTCGTCTCCGATATGTTTACATTATTTAACGCCCATAATCTTGAAAGAGAATTGCTTGAAAAATGAGTTTGGTGCTAAATCAATCAGTGCTTAAACTTTTGTTTATATCGAAATGCCAGTCATGTATACATGTAGTGTTAGAAATCAGAATGCTGCCTAGATTTGACCCAAAAAAAATCAATGAATCAAATGCTTTATAACTGATGTCATTATTGCATTTTATAAAGGGTGTAACAATGCAAGTAACATATTTCAAGCTGATTAAAATGGCGTTGTTTTGAATGTGAAATATTGTGAAAGCATGTCTGCTCATCAGTTATTTACTAGGCTATGCGCTGCAAAACAGGGTGAAATTATTGAAGTGTTATGAAGCATCAGAATAAGTTATTTCCCCTTAAAAAGAAATCAAAATAGTATCATTAGAACCTTTAGATGTATTTATTAACATGTAGTTTCCAAAATAGCCTTCCTCTGACTTTAAAACCAAATGTGCGTGACTTTCAATAATCATTACTTAAATACGGTATATTACATGTAGTCACCACGCATATTAGAAGCCGAATGTGTAAAAAGCATGTAGCCTATTAGGAAATTATTTTCATACCCTTGGAATGATGCTGACGATTATGTTTAAACAACTAAATCAATAGGAATTTAAGCGCATGTGGTAATTATGCTGCATTAATGAAGATGCTGTAGGATGAGCAGCATTGAACGTCGTATGTTTTTCGATAGGTTATTGGTCTATCGAAAAATATACGACGTTCAATACTATTGAGTAACACTTGGGGTAAAGTGTGTGATAAAAATGTGCGTGTTTTATTTTTGATGATACTGATTTATTTATTATTTTACTTCGACATGGCAACGTGACTGGGAACGGTATTAAAAAAGAAAAGTGCATCTTTTTTGCCATTGTTGTTACCTGCACGTCAATTGCTTTACAATGTAGTAATAAAACTTGAGTTTTTCCCCGACATCTCTGGTAACCTATTCTACGTGTCTAGACTTCGCCGCTTTATAACCTTAAGCTGGATCTATGTACATCGGCTTTAAAAAACGCAACAATGGAGACTCTTGAGTTTCTGTGCCTGAATACCCCTTTTCACATTCGAAGAAGTTGCACTGTAGGTCGCGAGTGTTGTTTATGGGTTTGGTGTTTTGAAATCGATCTTTCTTTCCTTTTCTTCTCTTTTTTAGCAAGCTCTACTTTAAATCCCAAAACAAATGGAAAGATGGCCGCTGTCACTTTTACTTACTTCATTCTTTCGAGTTTTGCTTCGGCAATCATTGGACTTATAATGGTTTTGGTCATTCACCCGGGAAACGCCGAAACCAAAGTTGTGCCTCAACCTTTGTCTCATCATGACAATAGCAGGCTGCTAGACACGATTTTAGATCTTATTAGGTAAGAAAATAGCTGTGATCCAATTACCTGTTCAACACAAGAAAGCATTGTTGTCTGGTTGACCGTGACCTTATTTTCTATAAAAATATGGTAACGTTTTGCATCTCATCGCCTTGCTAGCGATTTGTAAAGCTGCTCATTTTTATTTTGTAGGAATATGCTTCCTGAAAACATCGTTCAAGCATGTTTGCAACAGGTAATGTTAGTCTTCAGTAAGGTGCACATAACAATAACAAAAAAATTGTTGGACTATGAATTCGCTTCATGCAGGCAACGCTTGACTGCAATATTTTGATTTTCCATAATGACTACATTCTAAACAATGAATCTTCATGTGAAATTGAATATCACGCTGCCGGCGAAGTACTTTAAAGCAAATTAATGAGTTAGGTATTTGAAAAAACACTTTCCCCCCCCCCCATTTTAACAAGGTATGACATGCAATAATTTTATAAAAACCTGCCTTTTTAATTGATTTGGCTATCTTAAATTATGTTCAATACCCTTTAACGTGAAAATGTGGGAACAGGTAGGAAATTACACTTTTGAAACGTTTTCTTGGTCGAACGGAGGGACAACAATTATTCCTTAATTTGGATTAATTGCAAAAATTCATTTTTGGCTTATTTGTTTGAAACTAGAAACTAAAACTTGTGTATTTGGTAGTCGAAAATAAACTTTGATTAACCAAAAATTACCAGAAACTAACATTATTGTACATTCATACGTTTTGTGTGCAGCGTTTTTGTCAAAGTTTCTTAATAAATTATGGTATTAATCGTATAACACGTATTCATTCTCAATTGATGGTAAAAGTATTCAATTTAGTTTTACAAATAAATAAAAATAGAAATGGAATCGACTTTATATTTGCAGATTGGTTCGTAATGCATGACAACTACACAAAACACAGTGACACATCTCTTTAATTTCGCAGATATATAAACATCCTAACACAATGACTTTCAAGCCTTGAAATGAAAGTTGACTGTCATAGATTGGAAAATCACTGCTTGCCTCTGAGGGACAGGGGTAGAAGGACAAGTTTCGTAAACTAATTACTTTGAAATGAAACTATGCTTTACAAGTAATGTTGTTGTTTCTAGGTGCAAACCATATATACGTCTCAAGAGTTGACCAAAGCAGTAACTTATAGCGTGGAAAATTCAACGTTAGAACATTCGCTGAATGTCACCTTTGTGGAAATGAAACGACACTTAATATATAACAATCAATCTAATTTTCTAGGTATTTTATCAATGTTTCTCTTTAAAATTTCCTTTCCGCTCCATGTACTCTCCTTTACTAGACTGCATTAAAACGTATTGCACTGATATTGTTCTAGGTTTAATCATTTTCTTCTTCATATTTGGTACATTCCTTGGTATGCTCGGCGAAAAGGGAAAGCCACTGGCCAACATTTTCACGATTTTAGACAATGTCGTCTTACTGATAATCACGAAGTTTTCATGGTGCGTCCACAGTCCAGCTCTAAAACTCACATAATTTCTATCGTTATGTTATTTGCTAATAAAGTTTTATGAAAATTACTTTCAGGTTCACACCTCTCGGTGTCGCGAGCCTCATTTGCGAACGTGTGGCGTCATTACCGCAGCTTGATAATCTTGCGGCACAACTAGGAATTTATGTTGTAGCTGTGATTGCAACCTTGTGTGTCCATATATTTGTTTTCATTCCTTCGGTTTACTTCTTATTTGTACGAAAAAACCCTTATCGAATGATATCCAACGTCTTTCAATCATTATTTGCCGCCTTCGCCACTGACTCAAGGTACTAACCTCATTATTAAATTAGTATAAATTGATTGGGATGTGTGCTGTTATGAATTTAAGGTTGCTATCAATGAGTCAATGAATGTATTTTTTTCTCGTTTTGATATGTTCAACTGATCTGTTAATTACCTCGCTTCCTAGTCTGAGAGAAATAATAGCATATAATAATGAGAGTACCTAAATATAAAATTACCTTCTATATCAATTAAAAGATTTATTTCGAACATCCCATATAATTGTAAAATTAATTGTCTTACTTTTTGTAAAAATATTCAAATGGAAAATTGATAAGATCATTAAAGGGAATAGCTGTAAGAGTTAAACAACTCTGTGCATCATGGACATGAACTTTTGAATTGTGAATTTTAAAATTCTTTCTTTTAGCGCTATTGCATTGCCCTTAACACTTCAGTGTATGGAGGAGAAAATGAAAGTTGACAGCAGGGTTACGCGTTTTGTACTTCCCTTGGGAGTTACGGTTAACATGAATGGCACTGCTGCATTCCTCACTTTGGCATCCATCTTTTTGGCCCAGATGAACGGGATCGAGCCCACTCTTAGTGAACAGATGTCTGTCGTGTAAGAATATATAATTTAGCTTTGGATGGAGCTGAATACATAGTCTGAAGTACTCCATTCCATGCTAATTTTGGAAATATTTTTATTTTTATTTCAAATGATCTGTGGTTTTTACAGATTTAGTGCTACGCTAGCCAGTGTTGCCGCAGTAGCTGCTCCCAGTGCGTCCTTGTTCCTCCTTGGTATCGTCATGTCAGTCATTAATGGTGTTCATACTGAAGATATCGCAATTCTTTTTGCAATTGATTGGCTATTGTAAGTACCGCAGGCGTATTATTTCCACAAAATTGGATTGGCCTAGCAGCAATTCTTTACACATTGCATTTAGGAGATAAATTAAGGTTCAAAACAATGAAATGTTCATGGTTTACCAAAGTTGCTTCCGGCTGGGCCGCTGTGGGATGATGGAATAGTTCCTCTAATATCATTTGACTGTTCATTAGCTGATCTGACACATGTTGGCCTTTTGATTTTATAGGAGTCGATGTCGGGCAATTAGTAATGTGCTGGGCGACTGTTGTGGTGCAGCTGTAGTGGAGCGCATTTGCAGAAAGGACCTGGAAGAAACGGCAGATGAGTTACCTATTTCTCTCCATGTCATAAGAACCAATGAAGATGATAACGACAAAGAAGTTTTACAAAGTCTCACGATAAAATGACACTTTGATAAGGACAAGCATAGTTTTCTAATAGACATTCTGAAGGCTTTCAATATTTGAATTTGAGTAGCAGTTTCTATTAAGCGCTTGGTGTCGGATACAAAATTTCTGTGCTGCTGTAACCAATTCCAGTTGAATCTAATAGACAACCGAGACGAAAGATACTATAAATATTACCAGTCATTAAGTTAAGGATGACGATTTAGATGCCATTGTGTTTGGATTTCTATATCGTCATCCTTACGTTAATCAATATAGTAATCTAATCTCAAATTAATGGCAATCCTCTCTTCATATACATGTATAGGTGCCTGCGATTAGTCTATCGATTCAATTCTAATCCGAGTATTAGCCTTTTCGCCTTTTATAAATTGCATATACATGTACTTGAAGTTAAATATGAGGAATGTCTTTAAAAATATTTTAGCTATGGGCCTACGTTTTGAGTAACACAAATGGTAGTTCTTCACACCATTGTATATATGCATTGCATCATTGGAATTCACCAATTAGAACACTTTTTACGAAAGTGAAATTTCTTATTTTGCTCTCTTCAAGGCTGCAATTAGCTATTTAAACTATGTATGTTCTGTTGTTATTTTTACAATGTTCTGTACTCGTGCATTTCTTTTGTTAAGGACTCCGATTTGTGTATTGTCTTTGACATAAACGAGTATATATCATGGCAGTATAATTTGAAGATGCAATGACATTAGGTCTATTTTTAAGATTTGTTATACATTTTGTATTATCGTCAGTTGTTTCCATGTTCGTTAATTGTACAGGATAAGAAAAGTGTCCGAGAAACCTCATCTGACTTTTAACTCTTGTTGATATGGACACAATTAGGCAGGACCTTTTTATGCAGGATATTAAATATAATTAGAAGTGTAATCTGTGCCAGAATAGTTGACAGTAGATGTTTTTAGATTGTTTATATATCTACACGCTAATAAATACACCGATGACAATTAGTATTTAATAAGACTCATCTGGCTATTTATTTTCATTACCAGCATTCTAAGTACTGCTTATAATTATATTAAATGTTTTGCCCATTATGAAGTACACTATATCTGAATGTATCCAATAATTTCAAACAGGTGACGGATTCGACGATTATTATTTCATTTGAACAGCAGGATAATTTGCTGAGAATATATTCCTGTTGTGACAATGTTTTCGCTCAGAAGCCAAATTTCAGAAAAGTTAATCGAACATTTTTGTAGACATAAATTCCGTAGTAGCAAGTGGTCGGGATAACGTCATTGTTTCATAAAATAATTGCTCTACCTGGGTCACAATTCAATTTATATTTGTACACTCAGTATATATCGGTTAATATCTGAGAGCAGTTTTAAACCGTTGGCGTATTTCTGTATTTTTCATACACTATTATCAGGGTGAACGTGGTGTACAAATTCCAACTTCTGTTTTATTTAAAGCTGTTCACATGACATCGTATTGGTTGTACGTACCCATATCATCTTTCTGCTTCACTATCATTTATCGTTTTGTGCTCTTAAATTATGTTGTGATTAATTTGCTATGTTCTTGGCGGCTATATACGCTTCACACTTGGAATTCTCTTTTCACGTTGAGCAGATGGTAAGTTTTCAAATTCAATATTTTGATGATTTTATTTTTTGATGTTTTTAACCAATTTAATTTTTTTAATGAATCGGATTACAATAGTTTTTAGAATATTTTCATAATACGTAGACTTAATTATACAATTTCAACCGAAGTTGATGAACAATATTATTCTGCTGTTTAGTTCAAATCACTTAGAAAATGCTCAAACATTAATGCTGAAATGTTAAATTAATTTTGAAACATTATTTTCTGTTGGTCTTTGGGAACTATCCCAAGATCACAAAGTGCGCAAGCTTGAATTTTGTTTATTTGTTTTTCTGCTGTATTTTGCCAGCAACTTGACCCTAATATCTTTACTATAGATCTCACCATGTTTTAGTCACTAAATTGTGTTGGCCTTCTCTCAGATAAGTTAATTCAACGACGTTCAAATATAGCTCAATGAATGTATTTATCCCTCTTTAAACATGTCACAATTTGCTGACTTTTCTGGCGAAGGTGACCCTATAGACAAAAGAAAACCTCTTGCCAATATTTAGCCACCCTAGTTGATATTTTGGAAATCCCGACTAGAAATCTGTGTCTGATTGTTGTTATCTCAGTACATCGATCAATTGCCTACAGACTGCAGTTGCATCTTATCGCTGTTGCTTGCTCGTCCTATATATCAAGTTAAATTTATCATTTAACTGAAATTAACTTACTGTTTCATATACAATATTTTATTTTACAGACATTCAGAAAAATGTGGAGTTTGTGCGCTATTCTTTCACTTTTGGGGACGGTGGCACTGGCTCAGAATTACTCCTACGATACCTTTTATTACCGAGAACCGGTAAATCCGAACGTTTTTTACTATTTTTATTTATTTATGTTCTTTTTTCTGGTATAATCCTATGGGTTCTTTACTAGTCTCACAGACACCCGTGAAACTGCGATACAGCCAATTAACTTAATGGGAGGAATTTAGTTGATCTGGAAAATTTCCAGTAAATTTACCAGACGAAATTCTAAGAAATAATTTTTGTAGCACAGGCGAACGTTGTCTACTATTTAAAGAGAAGAACAGAAATTCAACACATGTTAATGACGTTTTTACTTAGTTGGATCACTTTGCGTTCTTTAACCAAGAACACTTCATGCTGCGCTATCTAGTTAACGACGATTACTGGGATGCAAACGGAGGACCAATTTTCTTCTATACAGGAAACGAAGGGGATATCATCATGTTTCTTGAAAATTCGGTGAGTTAGATGGACAGATTTCGTTTGCATTTTATTCATTTTTAACCAAAATTTATGATGCAATAGATAAAACCTATTTTACATGGCATGATCAATCTTGCGAAAATGATGCACTTAATTTTTTTAAAACCACAAGCTTTGTGAAACTTACTCGTTATTTTTATTAAGAACGAATGTCTTCAATAGGTATTTATTTCCCAGGTTTAACGTAATTGAATGCATATATTGCTCATGTGAAATATTTCAGGGGTTCATGTTTGAGATTGCGCCTGAATTTAAAGCATTGTTGGTATTTGCCGAACATCGTTATTATGGGGAATCCATGCCATATGGCAATGCGTCCTACGATGTAAGTATTTTAAGGCACCGTAAACATATTGGAATCGCCAAGCAGAATTTCGCAGTTGTTTAATTTTTTATTTATTAACTTTGCAGCTTGACAAAGTTGGTTACCTTACGTCGGAGCAGGCCATCGCTGACTTTGCAGAACTGGTCATGTACATTAAGGCTACCCTCCCTGGAGCAGCTGATAGCCCGGTTATTGCATTCGGTGGCTCATATGGAGGAATGCTGTCATCTTGGGCAAGGATAAAATATCCACATATTTTTAATGGGTTTGTAAAAGAAAGCATTTTATTATTTTATACAACTTTTAGCACATATCTCATAATCTTTAACTTGACTGCAAATGTAGACTGATTAAGAGCACCATATGAGCAAATGTTGCTTTTCTTACATGGCATATCTTGAGTAAAACGTTGGTTTATTTTTTATCACAGGGCCATAGCCTCATCTGCTCCTATTTTGCAGTTTACGGGACTGACCCCATGTCCAGTATTTTACCAGATTGTGACCAAGTCATATTCAGATGTTTCTGCCCAATGTGCAGATACAATTAGAAAATCGTGGGCTGCCCTCAACACCAAAAGTCAAACTGGTAAAAGAACATTTGTTTTGTGAAAAAGTACATATTGACTGGAAATTCATTTTTCTAATACTCCGCTTTCTACAGACGAAGGAAAAAGCTATCTTTCGCAAACTTTCCATTTATGCAATCCCATTACTGATACGTTAAGCTTCGCGACGTTGAAATATTGGTTAGTGAATGCCTGGACCAATCTTGCAATGATCAACTATCCTTATCCGGCTAATTTCCTGGAGCCTTTACCAGCATGGCCTGTCCAGGTAACAATCATATCATCATTGAAACGGTCATTCACATTCTAAATCAGTTTAAATTACCAAGCATGAAATTTCTTTCACCTGTGTTTCAGGGAACATGCGAGTTTTTAAATGGCACTTACACAACCGACGAAGATCTTTTATCAGCCATTGCAGATGCAACATTTTTCTATTCAAATTATACTGGCCAAATTCCATGCATCAATACGGAGCAGGATGCATCCCCCCAGCTGGGAGACTATGGATGGTCTTATCAGGTGATTATTCCTCTATTGAAACTTATAAAGGTTACAATTTTCTTAAATTGATACAGTGTAAGAAACGGTTTATAATTTTGAACAGAATGCACTTAAAACTCTATTTTCACAACACACAATATTTTTTTCTAATATTGCATCTCTGAAAATGATGAGAAACTGTTGCTCATTTAACACGAGCTACAGCTTGCGCTCAGTTTTACATGTTGCAACCTGTTTATCGTGGTAATGCAGTGATTTTTATTTTTCGCTGTAGTCTTGCACAGAAATGGTCATGCCAATGTGCTCGGATGGTGTCAATGACATGTTTGAGCCGATTCCATGGAACTTTACCCAGTATACCTTAGGGTGTCAAGCTTCTTGGAAAACTACGCCGAGGCAATTTATGGCACCCATTACTTACGGTGGGCGAAACTTATCGGCCTCGAGCAACATCGTTTTTAGGTAAGAAATAATTTTAACAGATTTAAAATTTCATAAGTGTTGGTTTAAAACTTTCAACTGTAAGTTATTTTTATTTTGGGATTTTAAGATTTTTTTAATTTTTATATTTATTTGTTAAAATTTGAAAAATTCAGGTTTTTAATTTTGCTAGAAATGACTTGAGAAAATCACATTCTTGATCACAGTATTTTTGATGCATTGTGAACCTTGTGGTAATATTGTGTTTGAATAAATTTTGCAATTTTGTTTCTGTCAGTAATGGAAAAATGGATCCTTGGTCTGGTGGTGGAGTTTTGGAGTCAGTTTCTGATACCGTTATTGCCATCGTGATTGACCAGGCGGCTCATCACTTGGACCTCCGTCCATCCAACCCTGCAGACCCTCCATCAGTAACAGACGCTAGAAATACCGAAAAAGCATACATTGAGACGTGGATTTTTGAGCATAACTCTCAATTTAAAATGGCCCATAAAGGTCAAAAGAAAGATTTGCATAAAACTCGCAAAGTTAATAACATGAAGCAAAAGACAGACTTCAGCGAAAATTCTGTTTACGCAGCAATTAAAAAATCGAAGAAATATTAAGAGTCCCAATGCAAATTACAGATAATTTAGATCAGTGCCGAGTTTGAGCAAGAAAATAAAATCTGTTTGTAATACATTTTTGGTTTGAATACTCAATTCAAGAAGAATTTAGATGTAAATTTGTGACAGAGGGGTGTAATTTTGTGGGAAAAACTTAAAATGTAGATTGATGCAGCAATATAAATTACAGTCGAACCTCGATAACTCAACTTCCTATAAGTCAAATAATCCGCTAACTCAAACTTTTAATCAAGTCCC
>JAQIXS010004393.1:0-15267 GCA_034700785.1 Rossiulus vilnensis
AATTATTTAATAGTCTGTTTATTAATGCATAGACGTTGCAATTAAAACCTATTAATTGCAACGTGATTAAATGTCTTTAGTCCAGGGATTCTGCTGGAATTTATTCCCGACTGCTATTCAAATGTTTACAAAAAATATTCAAATTTGAAGAAAAAAATATTAAAATTTTGATTGTGTGATGTCACATAACCAAACCACCCCCGACCCCTTGCTCACAATTGTCACAAAAAACACACAACCCACCCCCCTAGGTGTGACATCATTTCTGGACGGCCCCTTAGCAATAAGGACAACGCCATAATTAGACACACATCTAAAGATAAGAAGTCAAACTTCTAAAATTGTTCTAAAAAAGTGTTGAATGCTAATCGAACTTTCAACCTGATGTAAAATGAAATGAAGATAAACAACTAGGAAATGCTTCCATAAAAAATTAGTTGATGTTACTAACTGACAAATACATAATAAATTTGCAATAGATTAATCTTTGCAGAAACTGAACAATAACTGACTGAAATTAGCTTACCTGTATTTAAAAGGATAAAGTAAAGATATGATTGCATGACAAGATTCTGCGAGACTGCTATAGCTACACGAATGAAGCACAATTTTTTGCTCCGTAAGTGCCGCGCAAAATACGCTGAGCACATTATGAATGCCAAGATGGTGAAAGAGATTAGCGACAGATGAATGGGTGACCGGGAGAATGTTGCTAAGCGGCGGCTGAAGTGCTTGTCGATCTCCTGCCCCTATTGAAAACCGTACCTGGGGACCACCTGGAAAAGTCAAAACAGGAAGGTTTCACTTCCACCAAACGTCAGCGAACACAAAAAAGACACCAAAAATAGTGTTAAAAAAGCGAGACTTTCCTGGGGGAGGAACTTGAATGCATCCTAATATATTTCCTATTAGGGCTTCCATATCAACAGCCATGCTCTCGATATACACGGTATAAATGATTCCCAGGCAATTCTGAAATGAGTTGCGTGGTCATAACTGCCCCCAAAATACGATTATTGCATTAATTGATATTAGACAGTCATGCCTACCCGAAATGTTTCGAAGTAATTCAACCTTGACACCAGCACCAGGCACTTTGGGGCATACATGATGGAGTGATGGGTATGGGTGATCATGGGAGGGTTGCAATTCGTCAGATGAGGATGAATCTCTGCATCGTCCTCTTCATCATCCGCCGTCTTCGTGGGCATGATGGCCTCCGTCTCGCTGAACGACAAACACGCGCAGTAATGTCGATTGGCATCGATGTCCGTAAGCACAGAAACGAAGTACTTTGGTTCTTGGTGTTGCTTCGATAAACACCATCCCTGTGGCTGACAAAACTAACAAAACGCCACAGTTTAATAATGTTATGCACGCATTAACCCTAGCGCTACAGACCCTGCCAAAAATAAGGCAGTCTGAGCCCACTCACCATCTCAATGCCTTCAATAAACGGGGCATCGTCCCAATCGTACTGGGGGAATCTTTGTAAGATTTTCCCATGGCTCATGCCAGCGCCTGCAATAGAAACCAAATTAGAATGGAAATAATGTAGTCTTAATTCTACTTTTTTTGTTTTTCTGCAAAATATGGCGAAAACCTAATGAATTTGCACGAATAATCTAATCTCTATTTCCAGGGGTAAATGCATTCCCTCAAGACTTATTGGATAAGGAGGTACGATAAGGAGTGAACGAATGTCTGGATAAATTCAGATTTATCATGAGAAAACTGAAAATTTTCCCTTTTTTTCCCTCCCTTGTTTGGATTCACAAAAAGATGGCATGTATTTACTTTTCTTTATCGCAAGCAATCGCGCGCATATTGATATGTATTTACAAGAAACTGGTTTTGCTTTTTTTTTTCTAATTCTAAAAATCCCAAGATTAGATAGTTAGGATCAAAAAATGTACTGTGGACACTTCAAACAACTGCTGTTGAATAATGATGCAAGCTGATTTCGGGAATGGATGGAAGTTCACCGTGTGCGCACCCACCCACGCCTCCAAGTGCACCCCAAAATAAACTCGGCTGAAAATCCACCAAAATTATCATGATCGGGAGCTCGGGTCTGTGCAACATACTATCCAGACGTTTAACCGAAATATCCAGGAATAAACGTTTTTTGTTACAAACGTTTGCGACAGAAGACTCCCCAATTTAAAAGTCACTAGCTGAAACACCCAAGCGGCTACAAATTTGACTTTTAAAAACCTCATGTTAACGTCCATTTTTTCTCTCCTATAAATGTCCAGTCATTGCGTAAAAAAGCTATTTCACTAAATTGGCTTAGGTGAGACAGATCCGACCAATATTCTTAATCTTAATTTTCCATTTCGAATTCTTTACAATGCGTGTATACAATTTGCGTGTATACAATTTGTTAATTGCCATTCATCTATGAATCCTAATAAATCTTCAGGGCATGACAATTTCACCTAAGACCTTCGAAAATTATTCATGGGAATCTGTTTATTTTTAAGATTTATTAAAAACGTTCGTGGATTCCATGGGAACAGATGGGAAGCATGCGTTTGTCCAATATTTAAGCCTTGTTCTTGGCTAATTATCCTCATGTATCCCATAAAACCCACCAGCCCATACATCCGTGGCATGTGAAATTTTAAGCACATAATTTATGTGAATGTGATTCATCATTTCGACTGCCAGACATTGATCACCGCCAAACAACATGATGTCATAACGGGACGATCACGCAAAACAAGTTGAACTTGTTTGCTCCCCACACTCAAGCCGTTTTATATTTTTTTTTAAAGGACATGATGCAAATTTGACTGCTAATTTTAAAAGCAGTTCTACAAAGCCTTAGTAAAGCTACAGAAAAAATTTGGCTTTTGACAAAGGAACTAATCTTATCAATACTTTCTGAATGAAAAAGTTGACTGATTTCAAAGTACGTGTGACAGAGAATGAAATGTCATCACATCCAATCAGTTAACGAAACGGTGACCTAACACGGACGAAGCAGAAAGTATCACATACAGTATTTGGATGATGAGGATAATAAAGGGTTTCTTGTTTGACAGTGCTGCACACATGTAATGTAGTTTTACGTTCAGTATCTATTTACCTACTAAGACTCAAATCAGACATTTATCAAATGAAGGTTAAAGGTCTACAGCGCTTACAAACACCTGAAGACATTCAATAAATGTCACCACGTATTTCTCCGGAGCATAGAGACTTTCCAAACACCCTGCACACGCACACATTTGATACATCCACCAACACCCCTAATGAAAACGAAGCTGGAAAGCAATTACGCCAACCCGAGTGACGTTTTCCCTGCAATTTTCTCGAAACTTATTACACATACGTGCAGGCTGAACTTATTTAATGAAGTGCCAGGCTGCAAAGACCAGCGAGAACGTGCCGTAAATGTCCGCAATAAGAAATTCTTGAGTTGAAAATTTCCAGTTTCAAATACTAGTCACCCAACATCATTACTGTACCATTCAATTTTGTCATTTGAATTCCAACCGAGGCGCTTTTAGCGTGGCCTCAATTAACCACATGCTATTTCCGGTGAAGTTAGCTTTTTATTTTTATTTATTTTTTTATTTTTTTGCTCTGCTCTTTTTACGAAGCGAAGATGAAATTGAAGAGAAAAGCTGAGCAGGCGGCAGGCAAGCAATTGCTACGCGTAGTCTTCTCATCGGAATCAAATGAAGCGTGAAGTTCTAACAGTAAGGTCTGAATCATTCACCCCATTCCCACGTGTGGGAATCAGGGTGCAGAACTATACCATGACAAAATTACCACTAAGTGTAATTATCACTGACTAACTTGCAAACCAAGCTTGGAACAACAACAACAACAAATGTCCAATTGACAATTATGGTTCCTTTGACCTGCTATAATCATAGCATGTCTGAACGAAAAAGGGTTTTATTTTAATTTCGGTCAATTGGATGGCTGTGAATTTAGCAAGCTGATTGTTTTACGATCCAAAACGACTCACACACAGCTTACTTATAAAATATAAAATAAATTAATTCGTAGTTTTCTTTTATTAAATTCTAAACAGAAACCGAGGTTCTTTGCGGACGGCCCCTTGTATATCTTCTTATGCAATGAACGTAATTCCGAATTCGTCAAATAGGAACCTGAGCTGACAGATGTGCTTTTATGAAATTATTCGATAGCGTAGATTTGGATGGGCTGCTGGCAATTAGTTCTACCTCATTAGTTGGTGATCGTGTCGCTCCAGACAGTCTGTTATCTAATTGCAGTCATTTAACTGGAAAGGACAAAGTTACAGTATTGGTAATTTAGTATAGTGGGACTTTGAAAGCAAAATATTGAAACTTATTTTATCAACTTCGTTCCTTGAGAGTATTAGAGGCATTCCTTCCAATTCGATATGCAGACGAATTGAAAGTAGCCAAAAATCTGTAGTATTCCCCCAAAAAATTCAGTAAATTTAGAAAAATTGTACTTTCAGGTAAATAAAAAATTGTTTACAGCAGAATGTTTATATTGAAGTTATGGAAACTGGGATCCTTTTCAACACCATGATCTTACTATTTCACAAACATTTCTCAGCAGCAGTGCATTCACGTCATCAACTAGGTTATATGAGAGGGGTATTTTCTAGTGTAACCAACCTGATTTTCCAAATAATACTTCGTCTAATAATGTTCTACCGTCTACCATGATCTGACCAGCCAAGTTCGCTCGCATTGGCAATTGCATTATTGCTAAATTGCGCTGATAAATCAACACAGCTCAGAAAACGAGATAAGGAATGACCACATAGTAGTTGCGTAGATGTGTAATTCAGATAAATGCAATGAAATCACCATGGCATCATGCATTATCACCGGGCTGTTATGGTGTAGCTCAAGGATGTGCACCACACAGCATTGTTCAGAAGGTGAAGGTAAGACCAGAGCCTACCTACTGTGAAAAAATGTTTCCTGATTTGACGGACAAAAGCTATTATTCTGGGTCTAGCAAAAAGCTCAAATTACACAAATGTGTTGTCCGATTCGACGGTAAATGCACTTCCTCTGGCCTAAATGGATTATTTTGGCTGTTTGAAATACTACAGCTTTTGTGCAACTCGTTATATTTCGCAGCAAGCTAAAAGAAGAAGCCTAACCCCAAATATGAACGATCAATCACGAATCATCTTCAAAAGAAACAATTACAAAGAAAACACCTGGGTTTCAGTTGCACAAACACCATGTTATTTCCATTAACCGTTGAAAAATCTTAAGCCCTGAACATTAACAGTTTGGGTTTCTTTGTATCCAGGATTCGATCCCCATTAATCCAACATTAGTTTAGGACAACAAAATTTAAATTAATAGGGATGCAGTCTGGGGTTAATGTCCTCTCCGACGTGTGAAAGGCGGCGACTTATCGGATTAACTGGTATTATGTCTGCCAAATTTATACACACTATCTTGAACGTTGCAGGACATCTTGTTGTAGTTTTCCACTGTATGCATGCAGCATTTGCAAGCTTGTAGGAGTTCGCGCAAACGTAGGCTTTGCCAGAAAATGGGAAAGGAAATAAGTCTTCAAACTAGGTGTTGTGTTTCGTGCTTGTATTTGATGTTTCTTTTTTTTTCATGGGCTGAACGTAGAGCCTGGCAAGTGCACTAGAAGCTGGATTCTAGGAGCACTAGAATCAGGCATTCTGAAATACAAATAAATTGTGTGTGCTGAATTCGTTCATATTTGCCTCTTTTTAGTCAATTCTCTTTTGAAATGGTTCAGTGACAGTTTGGCGTGCTATTTGTCCCAAATTGGGGACGTTATACTAAAGCTAAAGCATTGGGAGAACCATATAAAAGCGTTCAATAAACAATTTAAAAAAAAGCAAGCCCCTGGATTAAAATTCAAAGAATCATGTCAAGGAAAAATTGAGTTTTAGATGAGCGAAGAGCAGCATGTCAATTTTTAACTTAAATAATTAACATTCTGTAGGCCTAGACGTATCATAGCAGTGAATCAAAGCATTAGATCCAAAAGTCTAAATGCTGAAAACTATTTTCGGACGTTGAAATGCATTAAAAAATATAAATAAATAATAGATAAAACGTTCAATTTAAATTCGCGTATACACTACACTTACACATTTTACACTACAAAAACATATTCAAAATTATTTGGACTTTGAACAGAAAACCGATGAAAGCATGCGGTTACATCCTTTTGTAGACATGCCATCTTAAAATATTAAAAATAGCATGACTGTGTGGGGCGTCGCAATGATCAGCTTTAACAACAGACAAAAATGTCTGCTATTTCGTCTCCTGATTGCATACGAATGCTGACAACAGGTGCCCCACCCCCGCAAAGTGAGATGAGAGTACAAACCTAGAGATCTATAATTGGCAAGGTGAGGTGAAATGGATTTTTTCAATTATTCATAAGCCTACTTCCGCGATTTGCCGATGCAGGGCAACTCCGAGCAAATTAACCCCCGCACGCAGGCCTACTGAGCATGTTTAATGCTCCACAAATTGCCTAATGATAATTTAGCAATTTACAAACTTGCCTAGTTAGCTAACAGGTTTAGACCCACAAGCATTAAGGCAAACATCAATAATGAAAATGGGGGCATGCACTCGTTCGTCTTGACCTAAACTTGAACTTTGCGAGCTATGATTTCCCCATCACTTTGAAAAGGTTAATAAAAATGCAGACTATGTCTGCTCCACGGACCACAGCCCTCACTTTCACAACAATTTCCTCTATCAGGTTATGACGATGAATGACTGGAGCATGGATTTGAGTTTCGAACAAAAAAAAAAGTACAAATAGGCTAACGGTCAAACAAGGCTCAGTATTGTCTAACAAATCCATTGGCTAGCAGTCTCGAGATATTGATGGTCAATATTAATATCAAATATTTTCTAATTAATTCTGCGAATAAATAAACACCCAATTTCATTGCTCGGTCATCAAATTTTCGGACATTTCATCGCGTGACAATGACGATATTCTCACACTGACCTCCAGAATGCAATTATCGCTATGTGCGTCTACAATACACGAATGATTTTTTCTTAATAATTTTTATTCTACGTTTCCAGGATTTTCAATAAACCTGACACGTTTATATGTGCAGAATTTACAACCAAAGGTGCATTTCCCATCACATGTATCTTCTTTTCTCCAACAAACAATCGAGTTTGCTATTTTCGCCATTAAAATTATCTGATGTTTTACGCAGAATTTCGTTTCCAGAGATGGTCCAATGTTAATGACCCAGCCCTCAAGAACATGAAAATAAACTAGGCCTAAGATGGTAAAAGATGCTATTAATGCATACATGTGCTCCATCACACTTGCGTGACAGATGTCAAGCTCTGTAATCGTATAGAATGTACACATAGGCAGTACTGTACTAACATTCCAACAATACGAACAATTCTTCCATCTACAACTGAACTCGAATCCAGCATGCTCCACCAACACAGAACGTACAAAACATCCATGCAATGATTGGTTCTCCTTTAGCAATTAACATGCATGTAAATTGGGGCTACAACTGTTGATTCGTTAAAAACAAACAATTCTTTTACCCAAGGTAGACTCGTTCAAACAGTTTTTTTAAGAACTAGGCCTACGTGTAATCTATATGTAAAGTTGCTACATCTGCTAAGTAATTTCTGCTGTGCTATAATTTCACAACAAAATACTGGTTCGTCCTACCAACGTTTCAGGTTTGACCTACAAATATTTAGAATTTGTCCAGAAAATGTTACTAGAGGTGTCTGTCTCTAGAAGTCCTATAGCCACTTTTTCAATATTTCTACCTATTTGGAATCCTTATGGAGTGGATCGAGTAAAAGAATTCGACATGGTATAATGTACAGCTTAGAATTGCAAGATTTTTCCATGGAAAATTCCAGCAACACAAGAGCATAACTTTAATGGGATTTGCTACATTGCGGTAAGGAAGGGAGGGTCTAAACATAGGTCTTTTTTTGAAAAACAATCACTATCAGATTACAATTTCGAGGAGGGGATTTTTAGAGTAACCCTCGAGGTGACAAACATCATTTGCATCCATACTCTTGGTGTTATTTTTTGTACATCATTATACACTTCCAAATATTAGCCATATGCAGATAGAAATTGAAATTAGCAATATGCTGATGATCATAGATTGTCAACCCAGGCATTTTATTTTGATATCAGCCATATCTACTCTCTTTACAAAATATTCATCAAGATTATATAGTATCAAAGAGAATTGAGAGAAAGGCGTCAAAATCAACAAAGTAGCAGGAGATGTAGGATAATTTCCTCACAGGGAAGAAATTTTCATGTTTACACTATCAACTCGACAAATTTGCGATGCAAATGCAATTCTTGGCATGGGTCGTCCCAACACCATTTTCCCTTTTCAAACAAAACAACACCCTTTGAAACCATGTGGAAGGGAAGTAATCGGTGCATCAATCCACTGTCATCCCTGGATTGTTTGCTTTTTGACATCGTACTTCTGCAGTGTTATTCACCTGCAAAAACACACTAATGGTTGCTAGCACTTTCAATATGGTTTTGTAAGCTTCTTTCTCTAGCATTTATATATTGATCTGTTTCAATCGAATTGCGAAGAAAAACGTTTTACGTTTTTAAAATCTTGAAAGCATAACAACTAAGCTCAAGTCTCCACATGCCAAAAAGTGCCTGTCAGATAGATAGCAACAATTTTGCCAACAATTCGACCTTTAAACTTAGTTTTCGCTAGGTATTCAAGGCCTAAAGCCAAACCTGCATATGTTTGTGAATTCAAAAGACAGAAACGTTGCGTAATTAATAACTTCAAGTAAGACATCTGGGAGTAAGAGAAATCCTATATAGATGTACATTTATCTCATCGTCAACCTCCTACAAGTCATCCCAAGGGGCCATCAGGGGTAAGGAACTGCCTGGCTTTGGGTAGGCTACCGCTTCACCTTCGCTTCAGTACAATGCTAAATAAACACGGCGCAATATAAGAAAGAATCTCACTTACGGTCTCTTTCGTGATCATATCCAACAATGACAAAGTAGTCGGCCAAACGAGACATTTCTGAAGGCAAATGGAAAACACGCTCCAAAGAAACCCATCCTTTTTCAAACAGCCATTTTGCACTTTGTGACAATCCGCGCATGCGCGACAATAGTTCAAAATAGTCAAGCTAGGTGGCGGTAGGTTGCGCATTCATCATCAGACAAGGACTGTTCATAAACGACGTCCATAAAGTGTACAGGAGCCGCTCATAAATTATGTCAAAACATTGAATTGAAATCTCAAAATAAATTAAGTTTTGAACAAATCGACCAATCATGTTGATGTAATAATACACGTATAATAATTTATCTATAGAGGGAAATAAGAAATTGCATTCCCTATTATATAAATTTTAAAATTAAAACTTCAGTTGGAATTTGATTCGTGTACCTTGAATAAAATTACCAAAATACTTTTTTTTAATAAGATTTAATAGTTGGGTTTATTTCTGTAAATGTGGCCGATAGATGGTCCTTTAACTGAAAAGTAAGTTGCACTAGCCCCCTCGTTATTTGACTGTGCAGTGTGATAATTATCTTGAAATTCATTACCAATTAAATGCTGGAAATTAAATTCTCGACAATTAAAGGTGCAAAACGTCGCTTGTTTTAAGTAATATTTGGTCTTGTCAACTCAATGATTTAGGATCTGTTTTTCTTTTAAAATTAAGTACCCCTAAACAATTTTTTCATACCTACTTCCATACAGCAGTTTTCCTTTAAACTTCAAAGAAAGTCAAGTTCTTAACATGCAAATATTTATGTAAGTCACATGTTTACAAAAATCTAGATTTGCCATTATAACTCATTTTTATTCAAGGCCCTGAACTGCAGCGACATCAAAACATGATTTCGCGTAATCAGAAAATTCCATTAACTGTTGTGTTAAAATATTATTTACGAAAAAAAAAAAAAAAAGCTGGGAATACCTTGTAAATTCAAAAAAGTAAATATCAGTAGTAATGCTGAAAACGTTATCATTGAATTTATCACCGGAATTATCTCATTTAGATATCGAATATAATCATTAAGTATTATTTTCGCATAATACCGTTGTCTAAATTTAAATTCAAATTTGGAACAAGTTCCCAGTTTTTCCAAACATAACGAGAGGAATGATCTGACTAACCCTGGTGTACATTTGTTGTGAGAAATACTGTCAACTCTTTTAATATGCAAAACACTAAAAATATTTGAAAAATCTAACAACTGAATATAACAATTAAAATGAAGAAATTATACCATAAAAATATGAATGAAAGTTAAAAACTATTTCAGTCGGTTTCATATTCTTTGCAGTATTGGTTAAAAAAAAGGTAATAATCCTGTTTATAAAAAAGGGCTTGGATGTAAATATAGTTCTGTACACAGAATAAAATAAGTCTTCTATTCTTGAATTGGAAATACCAGAATGACATCAACTAGACATTAGTAGAAGCCAAGTTAGTCAAAAATTTATCGTTTGATGGCAAATTCTGAAATAAAAAGAGAAAAAGTGTATATTTTATATAAAAAATTATCACTTGCACAGGAAATATTTTTGTAGTACCTCGTTTTGATGGAAAGCTGCTTTAACATTTGAACTATGATCTCCTCCCTCCTCATTTCCATTAAGAGGCAAGTCTAATGGGCAAACGTAATCTTCTAGGTAAATTTCATTTTTGTTCTTCTTCCTTATCAGTCCAAATTGGCTTTTACGGCTTGCCTAAAATTATAGCACAAAAGCACACATCAAATTAGCAGTAGATTTCCCAGTGCCGATAATTTAAACTCAAATTTTCAAAAAACTGCCTATTTTTCCTGTTATGATCGTACTTATCGTACTCCTACTCACTTTGATTCTCATACTTGGTATCAATGGCATGTATGTTGGCGATGATTCGCAATCCCGTTTGTGCTTGACCGTCTCGCCTCCAACCAGTTGTTTAAAGTGGGTGCTAAGATGTCGTCGAAGAAGAGTTTTGTTCGGTGGAATGGATAACAAAGTAGCTAGCAATTCTGCGTTGAATTTCGGCTCATATACCTGTTAAGGCAGTGGGCATAAAATGCTTCAAATGCTATTTCACAGAAACTTGCAATATTAAAGGTTTTTTTTTAATTAACCCAAATGACTTACAAGAAGTGCACCGTGTACTCCACTTCCACGGAGGTTGGGTGCATACTCAGAAAGGTCAACTGAACGTAACCATTCCATGACTCTGTGATTAGTCCAAAGAACAACTTCATCAGGGGTCCTTGGAGTCGTCAGCTGAAATAAAATTAATTTGCTAGTATTCCAAAACGAAATTTGTGTAACAAGCACCAATGGAAATGATCGAAATCTCATAACTAAACTTTTTGAAAAGTCAGTCCTTGACATTAAGTCGAGCTAACAATTTTTGTTTTGAGTAATTTTTATACAATTACGCAAACAAATCTCAGCAACGAGTTCAGATCTTAATTTTCTTATAATATGTTTTGAGACAATATATGCAAAAAATTCAACGTCATTTCATTCTATAAAGGTTGCAGCTCAAAATCTGATTACCTCCTCGGGTGTTGGTCTCCTTTTTAAGCAATTGGGATTGAAATTGTGCAGCCGCAAAACTTGAATTCCTCGCTTCAAGCTCACATAATGCAACATGTTCGTCATCTTGAGCATGAAAATATCTTCCTGTTTAAGAAAAATGTTTGAAAATGAACTCATGGTTTGCTAATCAGCACAAGGTATCTGGCTGACCCCAAAAAATGATTATTTTAATAAATGTCGTTGGCATTACAATCATCACAACTTTAGCTTTGCTACCCCATAAAACCCCTTCGCAGTGAAAATACAGCAAATGACAACACCAATGTTTAATAAGCCTACCGCAAACAGTCAGTTTCCTTAAAAGAAGGCATTAAATACACACAAAAAAAAACTTAGTACCCTAATGTTAACAGTTTCAACATTTCAAACAGAAAAACGAGAGAAAGAACCTTACCACTGTTATGAAATTTAACACCCGTCCATCAATTCTTGCCTCTAAGAATGCATCCTTATACTGAGGCAGGCCCACGTCATCCAACCACCGTGTCACCCAATTCGAATCCAGATTGCCGACGGCATCGTCAGTTTCGGAACCAATAGCTTGCAATGCCAGCTGCAATTTCTTCCTGTGCAAAGGATTTCTAACGCCCAATTCCTAGAGAAAATGTTAGACAAACGTTCAGGAACATTCAAGTTATTAATGCCCCGATCCGCTAAACAATTTATTGGAAGAATGTGCTTGTTAACCACAGAAACCTTTCATAATAATCACCTTTTCTAGATCGTGTGGCGTGGCATGCAGCAACTGGTCACCAGTTTTGACCCATCGTTTGCAATCGCCGATATAAGCTGTCAAACCCATATCGTGTAGCCACGTGGCAATTTTTTCAGCATCCCAACGGGCAAAGGGAACATCAATGTTACTAAAATAGCCATATAGCGACATGTTTCATGTTCAAGGTACTCGAGACAATGCAATGTGATGAAAGCTTGCTAATAATGTGATCTTCACTCACTCTTTAGTCTTCAATTCTTTTGACCAGCCAAGCCTCGGTCCAGCAGTAGCTCTTATCCCACCCCGCTTAAATTCACCAGGGGCGTCCGTTAGATGCTGGGAATTGCTGCGCTTCAGTCTAAACATTACAAACATTAAAGTACATTACACATCAATAAAATGACATCACATTTTGGACACAAAAACAACGAATCTACGATTTGGTTATTCTATGATACATTTTAAGACTTACTTTCCAAAAATTTTCCTTATGCCTTTGGCCTTAGGTTTGCCCTCGAGAGGAAATACTGTCTCCGGATTTTTTGCCTCGTTGGCAGGGCCATCCGTTGGGCCTGTAAGTGCATTTTCAAAATTGTCGAAGGGCATTTCAGGAAAAGCAAATTAATCACGACCCAAGAGTGTGCAAGCTGCACGCATGCAAGCGTTTCAATTAGGATAGAAATGTTGTTCATGCAATGCTATTAACTAAAGAAGCTCGCCTAACGAGTATCCGAGACGAAGAGATAAGGAAGGAAAATAGAAGTTAAGAGCCAAGAGATAAAAGGGAAAAGCCCATCACCTAGGTTGGGGGCGCTGCAACTTCGCTTGCCCGTTTTTAACCTAAAAAATCCTTTACCAAACGACATTCCCGAGGGCTTATTATGACGAGCGCGAAAAGGATCGAGATCAGGATTATTGATGCTTCGATAAGAATCTTGAGGCGTAAGGCCCATTCCAAGGCCGTGTTTGCGTGGAATAGTACTAAATGGATCAATCCCATGGCGCATCTTAGCTGGAGGGGTCTAAAAAACAAACAATGCTGTTTAGACGATTGCTTCGCTTCAATTGTGGTCATGAAACTTGGCAATTGCAATGTGGAAACATAATCAAGTGAATTTTCTGATAATTGTGTTGTTAATTACCCTTGGTGGCAAAGATGCAATCTCTTCTGAGCTTACCGCTCTCTGAGAGCCAGGGGAACTTTTAGTCATATTAAACATTGCAGGATTCTGAACCACATTTAAAGTCATTCCACCCTACAAAACATAAAACAAAAGTTATTTGCTGCACACTTTCAACTTATCTGACGATATCAGTACAACGAAAAATAATAGACTACAGAAACCATGTATCCTTCCTTCAAAGGCAGGGGTGTTGAGGTAGCAGATGGTCTGACTCCAAGAGGAGGTTTCTCAGAAATTCGTTGATCGATCAGCTTTTCAAAAACGAGACAGACATTAAAATAACTTATTGATTTATATACGATAAATTAAACAAAACCATTTTGCTGTTATCTGTCCTACCTTTGATTTTGGTCCATTCCCAACAGGAGACTGTGTTCCCCCATCTACCGCATCTTCATCTTCAGTTGGCACAGAATTAGCTGTAGATGAAATGGCGATGATATTATGAAATGATAAGAGAGAAACCTAAGAAACCATGAGGATCATAAGCTTTACTTACACTTACGGAAATGTGATGACAAGACCCTATCCTGTACTAGTTTGTAGCGGGCGACTGCATCTTGCAACTCTTCAATTTTCCGATCCTATTGCAGTACAAATACAAGCAGTTTTATAAACAGGATCTTTTAAGAAATTTCCCTTCATTCTTAATTTTAAGATTTTCCACAAAATCCCTTATTTACGGCACATGCACTTACTTTTTCATTATTAGCTGCCATAACACATTCTAGAGCCTTGTGTAACTTTTCCATCTCCACATCTGAAAAAACACCCTAAATTTTAGAATTTATATTGGCTCGACTAACATTTTGATGGTGGCAAAAACCAGGTTTCCGGAAGATAATTTTATAATTGTTTAATAATAACGCAGTGGGTAAAGCAAAGAATCTCGCATTCAAGAAAGCATAGAAATAAGAATGCTTACACCGTTGAGGAAGTCTGCGAAGGCTATTATCAGGAGAGACATGAGAGCCTAAAACCAAGAAGCAAGAAGGAGAGGAAATATAGGTCAGTTCAAAATAGAATAAACATATGGTTTTTCAAATACCAAACAAGACTTGCTACAAGGGAAAATCTAAAAAATGAAAAGTAAGAAAGCTTGCTGAAAACAATCAAATTTTATGAGCTGAATATGGGGTATACAACATTAACCGGTACCGCTTTTTGAAGCTTCCAGTGAACTTCCTTGCAGGTATCTTCCAGCTGCTTGAGATTTAGCGAGTGACAACTCCCGTTCCCGTTCTACCAAATGTGTCTTTATGCTAATTGTTTCCAGCTAGAACAGAAGTTAAAATTTCATTTGGTAAATTAGTCCCGCGGCCATCAAACCTTACATTCAATTACATCCAGCGAAACTCAGTGCTCATACCTCTGCTTTTCTAGCCCTGTTTTCCACATCTAATTTTTCTTTTTCCATCGACGTTAGCTGCAACTTAAGATTTGATATCTCGGCCATGAGATCCAGCTTTTGAGACTCCAAAGTCATTAAACCCTATTTAAATTCCAAAATATGAGATGAAAAAATGCAGGGTACTCCATAAAACAAACAATGAAAAATGAAAAATGAATAACAATTAAAATATATTTCCTATAACAGTATGTGTTAGCAATTGATTGCCAGAATTAACACTTAGTAAAGTACAGTAAAACCTCCTCTAACGGACACCTCTAAATAGTGGCCACCTCTAAATAACGGACATTTTCCCAAGTCCCAGTCCATTAACATAGGCTACTTAATGTAATCCCCTCTAAAT